>JAUBOD010000924.1:7630241-7644726 GCA_032353885.1 Nothura maculosa
GGCCCGGCCCGGCCCGGCCCGACCCGGCCCGGCCGCGCTCGCCGCCGGTTCCGCCGGGCCTCTCCCCGCGCCGCCTCCCGCCGCTGCCCGCCGGGCTGGTACCGGTACCGGTGCCGGTGCCCGCGGCGCTTACCCGGTGCCGGTGCTGGGGCGCGGGGCTGCGCGGCCGCGCTGCGCCTGCCCGAGCGCGCCCGAGTGCGCCCGGAGCCACTGCAGCATCTCTGCATTAGGATGTGCTCCTCCCTCCGCGCCGCCTCGCGCTCCCGCCGCTCCCTCCGCACCGGATTCTGCTGTTTTTTTTTTGTTTTTTTTTTTTTTTAATTTATTTATTTCCACCCCCCGTGGGCGCTCGGCGAGGCAGAGCCGCTCGCAGCGCCCTGCATAATTCATGGGAGCCCCTCGCCCCGGCCTCTGGGCTGCCCGGCCCTGGGGCAGAGGCAGGTGCGGGGCTGAGCCCCCCCACGGACACACGTGGGGCAGCCCAGCTGGGGCCAAGGGGACACGCGTGGAGGGGGGGTCACGGGGGACAGCCCCTACGCACTGGGGTTTCTATATATGTGCACCCCTGTCTATAGGTGTATAGATATAGGTGTGTACACACACATATAGCTGCCCTTGTGCCTGCTCCGTGAACCTGCTTCCCAGCAGAATTCCGGGATGCTCCATGGAGGGTCGGGGCCATCGCGCCCCCAAGCTCCATGACTGCTCCTGCGGGACTTTCCCATGGGATGGGATCCGGTGCCTCCGGCCTCTCCGGAGCGCGGCGCCGCGTGGGGACCCTGTGGCTGCCGCTGGGACGCGGTGAGCGCAGAGCTGGGCTCAGCGCGGGGCAGCCCTGCCAGCGCCGGACATGGACTTGGAGCTGTCTGCAGGTTAATGGCCTGCAATTACTGAAGAGTAATTAAGGCATTAGGATCTCTATTGATTGGCAAAGCTCCAGCCGGCCGCGCTGGCACGGGAAGGAGGGCGCCTTGCAAGGACCCTTATCCGCGCCTGCCTGGGGACATAATTCCAGAAATAGGGAAGATGTTGGTGTGGGCGAGGCCATGGGCATCGCTCGGAGCCTCCCGCTTCCCTGGGAAGGCAAAGGGGCCGTGCGGGGGTCGTTATCCCGCTGCCGTGCGGCACAAGTGCCCGTGTCCAGGGCGAGGACGTGTGCGGGGCTGAGGTCGCCTCTTTCCTTCTTCTTCCTTAAGGAATGGTGGGCCAGGCGGCTGGGGGAATGACTTCCTCTATGTAGGGGAGCAGGAGGCTGAGCCCTCGTCCCCTATGGGAAGGAGGGTTCCTGCTTCCATAGGCAGTGGGTTTTGTGGCGAGTTCAGTGCTCGGATCCTCCCCGTTCCTCCTGCATCCTGCAAATCCCGCAGCCCTTGGGCTGTGCCGGATGCTGCTTCACACGGTGCCATCCAGGCCGTGGGTTGGTGCCCGGGGGAGGCAGATGGACCCCCCGCCACAACGCAGCCATCGGAAGCACTGAGACTTCATCCTCTTAGCGAGGGCGGCAGCGATTCCGTCCTCATTAAGCAAAGAGGCTCTTTGCTTCCCGCTTGCCCCCCGCCTCCCGCAGCCCGTTCCCGGCAGGGCTGCGCTCAGGGAGCTGCAAACGGCAGCGGGGCCGGGGATGAGGCTGGGGATGGGGCCGGGCTGCAGATGGTGTTTGTTGGGCTCCGCTTTAGGCTTCAAAGCGCAGCCCAGGGCTCCGTGCTGCCCTGCGAGCGGCAGGGCCGCCCCGTGCGCTCCCGGCCCCTCGCGCTGCATCCAGCGGCTTCTCCCCATGGGAAAAACATCCCCCCTGCGCAGAGGCACTCGGGGGCGTCTGAGCAGGTCGCCAGCTCTGCAGGAGCCGCGCGCTCCGTGCGGCAGTGATCCCGGTGCCGCCTTGGATCCTTGGCACCCGTTGGAGAGCGGGTGACAGGATGGAGAGCAGATAAAGCGCCCGGGGTCACCAACACCTGTGCACTGAGCTGCACCCGCGCACCGAGCTGCCCCCGTGCTCTGCACCCGCAACTGCTTCCCTGCGTCCCCTCCTGCTCCGTCCTCCCGCCCAGGGCACCGGCCGGGGGCGGCTCCGCTCGGTGCAGAGCGCAGGAAGGAATCGTGGCCCTGGCGTCAGTTTTGAACAAGGTTTTATTATATGTTTAGTGTTCTCTATACAAAAAAATCCAGTCTTTTCTTTTTACAGTGATTCAAAAAAAAGACGTCTGAGTATTTTGGCCTTTTTCAATCTCCCATGCAGTCGGTTTACAAGTCCTTATATTAAACATTTCTGTAGTCCATAAATCTTCTTGCTGCAACTCTTATTTTTACAGCTTCAGATATACATTTCTTATTGGAAAAAAGTGGGTTAACTTGAAGATGGTGGGGTTTCTTTTTTGCTTTGAAGAAAAGGCAAATAAATACATAGAATACTTTAGAACAACAAAGAGATTTTACAGACAGGATGGATGGAGCTATATTTACAAATTATAGAAAAACAAGACATTCCCATATTTTCTTTCTGATGTGAGCGGAGGGAAATGAACATGGAGAGCCTTGCGCTGCGGAGGAGCAGGTCTGCCCTGCGGATTCGACACGGGGGTTAGGATGGAGTTGGACAAAGACCGATGCCCACGTGGGGACACGGAGAGACGGGCATGGCCAGGCCAAGGGGAAGCTACTGACGGGTCGGGTTATTTCATCTGTAAGGACCAGGAAAGCGGTACTATTCTCTTCAACAAAACAGGTCATAGTGCAAGAAAGAGAACGTGGTTTTTATTATTATTATTCTTTACAAGGTTTGCTGCTGCTTTTTCTTTATTGCTTAGCTGAAACCGGTCGCTGCTAGCACGCGATGAAGCCCAGGACGGCGCCGCTACGTTACAGGTGGAACTCGCGCTTCCGCCGGGACCGACGTGGAGGGATCCTTGGATTTCCAAGGCGGAATTCCAGGGTGGATTTCCAAGGCGGAATTCCAGGGTGGATTTCCAAGGCGGAATTCCAGGGTGGATTTCCAAGGCGGATTTCCAGCGGCTGGGCAAGGCCACGGCGCACGGAGCGGCGCTGCTGGGCACCTAAGGCAAGTGAAGGCGCCGCCGTGGCTCTGCTGCCCGGGGTGCTGCGTGTCCCGCGGCTCCCCATCCGCCGGCACCTCGTTCCCGAGCGGATCGCGCGCGGGGGGCACCTGCCACCAGGGCTGCATGTTGGGGGACGTCATGACCTGCTTTCCCTGTAAGACGGGGGGGTTTCTGCAGGCGGGATCTCGGGAGAGCTCCTGCAGCTCTGCCCGCTTGCTGGAACATCAGGGAGCAGCCCTGAGCTCGGCTGCACGTGCTCTCAAGCTCCCTCGCTCTGCTGGGCGCAGTATTAGCTGCTCGTGCAGGAGGGCGTCAAACAGCACAAGGCCATGGGTTGAAGAGCTGCAGATTCAGGTCTTGGCTCAGGCTGCTCCAGAAGCAGGCTCAAGTTTGCATGTTTTGAGCTGGCCTAAACCAGCTTCCATTCCCCCTCTTCGGGAGCACTTGCTTTGGGGGTCTAGCTCATCTCTCTTTTTAGCCTCAGCCTCTAATTCAAACCTTGGGTGCAGACGTTTCTTGAGGTGGCTCCGTTGTTCACCTGCTGCGCCCGCAGCAGCCCGTGCCCGATGCCAGCGGCGGGCACGGGGCTGTCGGGCTGTGACGGTCACATCCCAGGCACCAGCCCCTTCCGAGCAGCCGGAACCCGCTGTGCTTGCCAGCATTTTGGGGGCTGGTGTCTCCAGAGCAAGCGAGGAGCCGCACGTGGGAACATCGACTGAGTTTAATGAAGGGAGTGGAAAACGTTAACATCGTTTGAGTTTTCAACTCGGGAGATTCTCCTTTTCTGTTGATCCTGGAACTCTAAGGGGAGGTTTCAAAGATATGTTATCATCTTTTTACCATATCTTACAATTTCTGAGTGATTTTACACCAAGGCTACAAGTGACTTACACCGAGGGACGTGGGGATGTGTGGCATGGACTCGAGTGCTCCGGGGGAAACGCTCGTCTCCTTCTGCTTCCACGTGGACGCTAAGAGGTTTGCTCAGTGAAACGGTGGGAAACGACAGGACATAAATACAGAGGCTTTAATACACATGGCACATGGATGGGCGACACGGACGGCCCTGCTTGCAGCAGGGTCTGACCAACTCTCTTGAGGTCTGGAGGTGTCGCCTCGTAGCAGCGGGTCCCTGCAGTGAGAAGAGTTTCCTGTGCTGACCACGAGTGAGGAGCAGCGGCTCCAGCAGCAGGGGCTGGTTTGGGAGCGAAGGCGGGAGGCTTCCTTCTCTCCTCAGCTCCACGAGTGCGTGGGCAGGAAGTTGTGGGAACTCAGCGGTAACGTGTGGATTCCCACGGGCAGGGGAAGCAGCTGCCCCCTTTGCTTGAGAGCTGTTTTAGACTTGGCCAAATGTGCTTGAAAACGGGAACCAAGTGCTGCGTGGCCGGGGAATGGTGGGGAGAAGCTCTCCTTGCAGCGGAGCAGGGGCAAGAGGCTGCGCTGGAGTTAGGCCTGTTGTGTTAGTGCAATTACCCCCAAAATAACAGCGCAGAACCTGGGCTTCCTGCTCCCGCCAAGGCTACGTGGACAAAGGAACTTGGTCAACTCTGCGGCTGGGCCCAGGGTGGCAGGAGCACCCCGGGGTAGAGGATGGACCTGCCCCGACCCCTCTGCACTGGGTTGGCACCAGCCCGCCCCTCCGCCTCCTCCGTGCGCTTCAGCAGTGCGTGCCGTGCAGCTCGTGACCGACTGGCTTCTCTTCCTTGCAATGCAGATAGTTGTGCCATTAGCAGCTTACAGAATGTGGCAAAGGACATCGAAACAATCCATATTAGAAGTAGTCTTGTCAGCGCTATGTCTTCGTAGCAAACCAGCTTGAAAGCTCGACGAGTAATTGCATTAATCCTATTGCATTTAATCCATTATGCTGAACGAAGCCATCTCCTTTAGAAAGGAATGAAAGCAAAATCCATCCTAACAGGGTTCTACATCCGTGCAACTGTCTGAAGAAATCGGATCTCTCTCAGCAAAGGTACCTTTGGTTTCAAAAGTGCAGGAAGTGGGAGAACACACACGGCGTGGCCCGCCAAGGACTGCTTGTTAGAGAGCTACCTTCTACAATGATCCCTGCTTTCTGAGCCGGGAATGCTGCCCGGCATCCTCCTCGTGTCGCTCTGATGGATCCGACCAGCGCGTTAGGGGCGCGCAAGCTGTGGGCGCAGAGAATCAGTTCATTAAACCTGGTGGGGAGTCTGGAGCTGTGTAAGGCATGTGAAGGAGCACTCCTATCCGAGACGCTTCGTTACAGCGGGTTAGCAGGTTAGTTGAACTTGCAGGCTCTCGCTAGGCGAGGAACGCAGCGGGCGCGGGCGCCGCGGGGCAGCCGCCGCCAGGGGCTCTCGGGCTGATTGCTCAAAGGAGGCAAAGGCCACTAGGAAGTTAGGAGATGTGAGCAGGAAACACGGGCGCCGTGGCTGGAGCCGCGCTGCACGGGCAGGACGGGGACGTCGGGCCCCGCGGCCCGGCCCCGTGGGCTCTTTGCATCGAGGGACACGGATCCCGCACTGCGCAAGGAGCCGGCGGGAGCTGCGCCGCAGGTTGGCACCAGGAGCGCTCATCCTGGTTGGGTGGTTCAGCTTGTTTTATTCTTTCTTTTCATTAAAAAAAAGCAATCGCTGGTCCCTTCCTTCTAGGTTAGCACTAGTCCTGCTTCCACTCGCTCTTTGCTACATAAGATGTATGGAATTGCCTTTAGAAGAAAGCAGGTGTGGGCTGGGGGCGGCGTCCCCCGAATTCCTGCAAAGCAGAGACTGAAACCGAACGTGGCGCGCGGGATTCTCCAGGCGAGCGGTGCCGTTATCCCGGCGAGCCGTCCCGGGAGGGCCCCGCCGTCCTTGCGCCCACTCAGCAGCTCTTGGACGGCTCCGTTTCCTCCAAGGATCCTTCCAAGCAGCTCGAGGGCGGCCGGGATGTAGCACCCAGGCCCAAGGAAGCGCTGGGGCCCCCGCTCCTCCCGCCTGCATCCTCAGCCTCTGCCCGATCTTTCGGGATGAGCTTTGGGAAAGGTTATGGGAGAGGCGCTGCTGCAAGGGAAGCATCCCCATAACGGGGTCCCGGGGCGGCGGAACCCACCCACCGACCCAGCGCCCTTGGGGGCTCCCTGCAAGAGCCCTACCCGGCCCTCTCCCAACCCCTTTCCCCCCTTATCCGGACCCTTCCCGCAGAGGTTAAAAAGCAGAGCTTCCAACTCCCTCCCAAGAGAGCGAGCAGAGCCTGGGCGAGGGGGCGGCCGGCGGGGGGACCCCGGGGTCCCAGCCCGCTCCCGGTGCAGCCCCTTTGGTTGAGCTCAGGCTCCAGCTCCGACCCGGCGGCACCTCGGCGCTCCCTGCCATTCGCTTGCTAAGGAGCAGACGGCCGCGGCAGCCCCCGGCCTGCCTGTTTGCTTGGATAGTGTTTCCCTTTTTTTTTTTCTTTTTTTTTTTTTTCTATTTTTTTGTCATTATTGTTTGTCTCGTTCGCACGTTTCCATAGGAGGCAGCGGTGGCGGCGGCTGCCGTCTCGCCCCCATCCACTGCATCTGTCTCGGGTCGCTTAGTGGCTTCGCGGATACATCTATATCTATAGGTCGCGCTATGCCAACGAGTAGATAGCATTGACTGGGGAGGTGGCTTCCGAGCTCTCGTTGCCTTCCGTCTCCTCCTTGTCCTTCTTCACCGTGTACTGGCCGATGAAGGAGCCGTCCTCGTTGAACTGCCCCTCGCCCCCCTCGCCGTAGTCCACCAAGCTGTCGTCGCTCTCCTGCTGCTTGATGGTGCCGTCCAGGGAGGTCTGGCTGTTGGGCAGCGGCTTGTTGTCCTCGTCGCTGGGTGGCACAAGACAGACAGACACAGCGAGGGTTGAGGAGCGGCGCTTGCAAAGGGCAGACCCTGCAAGCCCAGGGCTGGGTGTTCAGAGCCGGGCAACAGGCTGCGAGTGCCGGCGAGGGGCAGCTCGCCCGCTGCAAAGAGCAGCTCGTGGCACTGGGTTACGTGGACCTGCAAACAGGCCGTATGCGGGAGGCCCACGGTGCCTGTGCAACGGGGTCGGCGTTTCTGCAAACCCAGCCCTGTGCTTGGCATTTGTATTTCGCTTCTCATTAAGCAGCATCGCACGCGATGCTGAGATCGGTCCAAATGAACATCCATTACAACTACCCCTTCCCTGTCATGAGTTACGCTCTTTCCTGTCTCTCCGTGTTTCATTCCACTCTCTCCTGAGGTCGGGTTTCAGGTTTCTGGGTACAAACACACTGTCTAGTTTAGGTATTTGCATGCAACGGGGAAGGATTTCACAGCACTGCAAGGGGGCATATATAGGATGCCAAGTTCTTTGCAGCTCCAAAATGAAAATTTACCTTTCCAAGCTTATTTCTGAGCATCTAAACTGGTTTGTTCAATTTGTTTCCCCCTCTCTTTTTTTTTTTTTAATTGGCAAGTTTAAGCCAGGTCACTGAAAAAAAATACCTAGTTTGACTCATAGGAAAAAAATCAAGACTTTAGAGAAACCCTTTTAATAAAAAATGAGGATGAATCTGTGTTTTCTAGGGAGGGTAAGGATTGTGTTTCATAAATAAAGATCATCTTGCACTGAGGACGAGCGTGGATTGCTATTTATAAAACCTGATGTTGGCATCAGCCAGTTGTTAGCTCGTGTTTGATCCCACATCCAGCAGGCAAACGGGGCAGAACTGCCCAGGACGTCGTGGACCGACTCAAACGTTCCCCCCACCCTCTCTTTTAGGGTTTTTTGTCTCATTTTTGAGCTCAGGACTGGCAAAACTTGCTCCCTGGTTTGGGACGCTACTTGCTGCTTTATTTTCCTTAAAACTGGGCAGCCTGGCAGCCCCTGGCAGGTTTGATGGGTGGCGGAGGAGCCCCTCGCTTGGGCTGCGGGGCGCTCGGTGCCCCCTGGCCTGGTAGAACCCGCAGCTCTGGCTCTGGTTTTGGTGCCTCGGCACTCCCCGTTCAGCACTAATACCAAACCACTCCTGGAGGGCTGGGGTTAACTTGGCATCGCGATAAACACGAACTCGTTAGCTTTGTGAGCAGCTCCTCTTGGGGAAAGAGCCGGTCTGCAAGCGGGACCGCGGTTAGGAAGGGCAGCGAGTGGCAAGCAGAGAGTGGCAAAACCCGAGTGCTTTGGTCTGGAAGGCCCTTGGGCTGGGGTGGAGCTGAATCCAGAGCCAGATTCTCCCTGCCGGGGGCTGCAGTGCCAAACAGCAGGCAGTGAATGTCCCAGAGCTGGGTCTGGGCTTGCCGCCTGGTTTTACCCCTCTCCATCCGTTTGTCCTATTAGCGCGGCAGGAGCTGAAGCAGGTGGGCAGCAGGGGGAGGTGACACCACCCTGTTAGAAGGGATTTCTGTGGCATTTGGGTGACGCGTGTGTTAGAAATACAGAATCCCCACATGGAAACCAGCTGGGGAGGGAAGCCTAGGGAGCATTCCCAGCAAAACGCAACTCGCCCGGGACGTGGGGGCCGCCCCGGTGTCAGCGCGAGGCAGACGGAGCTGGTTTAATGGGTTAGGTGGGAAGGGGGAGAGGGAGGGGAGGAGATATTTTCAGCTATGAAAGAAACAAATTGCTGGAAGGAAGGAGGAGAAAAATAAAAATTTTTTTTAAAAAAGCTAAATGTGCCGGACTTGCGGCAGCACGTGGTCCTACCTTTCAAGAGACCTTCATGGTCCATGTGGATAGACCAGGTGAAAGGGAGAAGAAAGAATGGGAATAAAACAGAGAGAAGCAGAAAGAGCCTGATCAGAGAGAGGTATGGTGAGGTATGCATTCACAGGGGCAGTGCTTTTCCAAAGAAAAAAACAAAAAAAGGGAAGGGAAGGAAAGAAAAAATAAGTCACTGCATTCCTCATGGAGCCGCTTGCCTCGTTATACCAAATGGAGCTGGGAGGTTGTCCGGAGCGGGCTGAGCCGCGCTGGCCTCCCTAAGCGAGCTCCTGGGCTTAACCAGGGCCATGAAAGCCAAGGGACGCGCTGGGATGGGGCTGGGCGAGCGGAGCTGCCGGGACCCTCTGCTGGGGCTTCCTCCTCAGCACGAGGGCGCCGCGATCCGAGGGCTCCTGCCCGCGCCGCTCCCGACCTCTCCTCCCCTCTGCAGCGCTTGGATCCAACTCTGGATTTCCATTGAGATGGCCAATAGGCAGGAGGTGGTGCTGCTTTCAGAGGCCGCCAGCCTCACCTGGGCCTAAACTGGAGCCCGGATGGTAAAAACCCCTCAACTTTCCCCTTGCCAGCGGCCCCTGTTCCCCGCTGACCCCTCCACGTGCTCCAACATTTGGTATAATGAGGCACAGCCACCGGCACAGAACCTTGTCCAAGGATAATGGTCCCCTGCGTCGCAAAGGGGCTTTGCAGCGTAGCCTGTGCCCGGGGAAAACCATTACTGAACAGAAAGATGCGACAGTGTCTCCTAATCACAGGCTGCCGAGATGGGGAGGTTGGCATGCACGGGGCATGGAGGACGGAGGGATGATGAGAGCATCTCCGACATGCCGTGGGCAGGCGGGCCGGGGGCCGGGGAGGAGCTCGTGTCAGCCCGGATCCCGTCCTCGCCTCACACACTAATTGCTCCCTTCCTCCAGCCTAACACTGCAATCATTTCCAATCTTAATCAGCCAACAGCGCTGCTGCACCAAGCCTGCAAGTTCACCTTCCTTTCTGCCTCCTCGAGGGAAGCCTCTTTCCTGGCCCAGGAAGCCTGTTGATCCTGGGAGGGAACGGAGAGAGATGCTTTTTTCTGTTTGCTCTTGGGTTTTGCTGCCTTTTTTTCCCTCCATGGGACAGTGTGATTGAAACGTGGGGCTATTTTGGAGCTCGGTGCAAGTTCTGCGCCAAGTTGTGCAGCTAGAGAGGCCTTCTCTAAGGGTCACGTCCACCATCAGGAATGTGGCCACAAGCTCAGACCTGTGGACCGAGCTCCCCACATCATGAACGGTGGTTATTGGTGTGGAATGACATCCACGTTGCCTGCTGTCCCCTTTCTCCTGCCTTCTAGCTCTTGGGAATGAGGTTGTCCGGATGTGTTTGGGCTCCAGCTAAGCGGGAGTCACCAGGCCATGGGGAAGCGCATTCCCATGGCATTCCATCCCACCGCCTGCTCTGTCATTGTGCTCCCTGCGTGGAGCTTGGGCAGCATTCCTGAGCTCATCCCGGGGCACCAGGAGCTGTGCTCGGCGCTCGGTCCCTTCTCTCTATGGAAGTGACTGTGTGTTGGCAGAAAGAGCATCTTTCTCTCCTGTAATTACGTCCCTGGAAACCTCCTTCCGCGTTCCCCGTGGGTCTGGGGACAAGGGGCAGACGGGCAGGCGTGTCCCGCTCCAGGGCCATCCACGGCTCCTCCATCCGCACGGGAATGCGCTGGGAGGGCCCCGCTCCAAGGCTCCCCGTGCCACTTGTCACCCCTAGGAGCAATGGCTGGATCTAGCAGGGAAGGAGGAGCTCCCACCGCAGCGTGTGGTGTCGGGCACTAAGGAACGGCACCTTTCTCCTACAATGTGCTGCTTCTCTTGCTGTTCTCTGGGATTGCTCTGTAGTCTGCACCGTTCCACACACCGTGCAGAAAACTGGGGAGCTTTGGCTTATGGCAGCCTTCGGAGCACCCCAGTCACTGCTGCAATGTAATTACAACCCTGCTGATGATAGAAACCTGACATCCTGAGGAATGCAGTTACTCTGCCCTTCCTTTACATCACAGGGTGCAGGCAGATCTATTCACTTTGCTCCTTTGAGGGCTTTGGTGGAGCCTGTGTGGCTTATTGCATGTCTTCTGAATGGTAACTAGATCCTTCCCATCCTTGCTGTCTCGATTTATAGTGCTAGGAGTACTGGTAATGACATACGGTTTAATTAACCTCTGCTTTCAAGTCGGGAGGAAAACACTTCCTAGCCTAATTGGGCCTTGGGTTCAGCTCGGGCAGAAATGTGCATTGTAATTTCTTAGGGAAAAGCAAAGCGCAGAACCTGGGAACATCCATCCCAGGCATCAGCCAAGCACGGATACGGCACCTCTTCATATTCCTTGGAAGTCCCAGGGAGATGAAGAGGAGGGCGAGGGCGGCGCTGGAGGTGGGCGGGTGTGGAGAGCACTTGGATTGGGATCGGTGCGGGGTCTGGAGGCCAAGCAGCTGCTCTGCTTCAAGGCATCGTGGTGCTGGGAGGAGGCTGCTCAGGTGGGGGTGCAAGCAGAGCTGCCAGGGCAGAGCCCTAAAGAGCCATGGTGGGGTCCCCTTGAGCATCCCCCAAAACAGGCTAGGCCTGGGCCCCTAAATAAACACCCTCAAGTGCTTTGGGGGCTGATCTAAGCCTAACTTGAGGTGTTTCTGTTCTGGGTACTGCCTCATGACTAGGAGAGAGGCTGAGCTATAGCTGAAACTGCCTCTGGCTGCTTCAGAGTCAAGTGTGTGTCATGAAGGTGGAGTCTCCTTCTCTGGAGGTCTCCAGAGCTGCCTGGACGCTGCGCTGTGCCCCGTGCTCTGGTGTCCCTGCTGGAGCGGGAAGGTTGGACTGGGTGATCTCTGGAGGTCCCTTCCAACCTCAGCCATGCTGTGAAGGTTGATGTGCGCCTGGTGAGAGCTGTGTCCAAGCAGCTGGTGTCAGTCCCACCTGGACACATCCTCCCAAGAAGAGGGACAGGGAAAGAAGGAAACCACAAGAGCACCCTCTCCGGTTGGCATTTTTTCCAGGATTTCAGGCACGGAAACGTCCCCTTTGGTAGAGAACTTGCTGAGAGAAGGAGGCAGGAGGAGCAAGGTGGGAGAAAGACCTTCCAGGGTGGTGTGGGGCACCTGGGCGCCGGGGTTGTGGGGAGAGGGGCAGCAGTGAGGTCCGTGCTGGCCGCAGAGCGGGGCGGATGGGGCTGGAGGGGCGCAGCAACACACATGCCATGGGGGCACCTACCTGTAGTCGAACGACCCGTCTTCCACGTTCTTGTCCTCAGGATTGAGGTGCTCATCCTTGTTATCTCGCACTGCGTAAGCAAGCACATGCCCAACGTTTATGATAAAACCCAGGGGAAACGACAGAGGCACCAGGGCACACGACCCCAAGGGGGCTAGAGAGGATAGAGTAATGGAGGGATCTTCCTAAGCCGCCTTATCTTTGCTTTGCAAAACGTTAATGAGATTTTTGCCAGAAAAGATCTTTTTTTTCTAGGAGATGCTGAGCAAATGTGCAGATTTTCAGGTCAGACAGACAGGAGTGCCCGGCTCTGCTGCACAGCACGGAGAACTCGCCAGGCTTTAATTAACCAAAATGCTTTCCACTAATCATAGCGCCCGTTCTATGGAGGAAGAGAAGCCTTTTTAATCACAAGCATCTATCTGAGAGCACTACAATTGGATTAGCTCCTGGAAGCCTGGAAAAGCTGAAACCCCTAGCCTGAAACATTGCTGTGTGTGCTGCTCTTTCTTACCTGGGTATTTTCCGCCTCTGCTTCTCTTAATGAAGCAGACGATGAGCAGGATGAGGACCAGGAGGGCTATGGCACACATGAGCCCGATGAACCAGCCTTGGGTTGCGATGTCCACCTGGTTCTTGGTATAAGCTGGAGAAGTTGAAAGGACAAAAAGAAAATGTGAGGGACAGACCACGACAACAGGGAGGAACAAACTGCTAGGAAAACCTCAGTCCTTCTGTTTAAAATGACGCATTTTAGGCAGTGTATCTGTGTGTTGGGCAGGTTATCCCAGGGGGTAACACAGGAACCTGGTTTATGGCTTTTTTTAATGATAGATCAACGCAGCTTTGGAGCAATAGCTACATACAGCAAAGGGTCACAACATAAAGTAAAACCTAGCACAGACCAGTGAGAAAAACGCGTTGAAAATAACAGCAAAAGAAGCTGGGTAACAGATTTGATCTTTCCTGTCCGGGGTCTGAGAGCAGCCCTGGAGATGCCCGTCACAGTGGGCATCTCCACTAGCCTTGGGGTGGCTGAGGACGGAGACGTGGAGGCCCAGCAAGACTTGGCCAAACCATGAGCGATGGGGACGTGGTGCTGGCTGCAGAGCCCCACTTGGTGACAGGGCTTTGACCAGGGACAACTGGGCACCAAAAGGCTGAGCCGTGCTTTGCCAGCCTGGAAAGTCCTGCCCAGCTGCTCATGGCCACGTCCAAGCGCTCGTACCCTGAGCTGTTGTTTGCAGCATCCCTACGCGCCCAGACGGACAAATCCGGCCCTATAAATAGCAACAAGCTGCCGTTTTCCAGCTCTCATTGACATGCACATGGCATTCAGCAAGACGGAGCAGAGGAGAAAATAACCTTCAGGGCAGCAGGGGGGCTTAATTTGAGCAGCCTGCAGTGCAAACCGAGCAAGGTATTCCCGGCAGGAGCGAGGACGGGGCGGGACGGAGCTGGGATTTAGCAGGGGGTTGCCTGAAATGGAAAATACCGTGCAGGGAGCATTATCTTATGGATGCTCAAGTGACAAAAACAGCTTCAAAGGAGCTCTCTGCTGCTGGTCGGAGCTGATGGTGGCTGCTCTGGGTTGTAGTGCTGCGGGGTACCGCAAGGGCCCCGCTATTGATTTATTGTGGGTTATTGCTCAGTTATTTCAGCCAGCTCAAGTCATCCCTCCTCTGCAACCCACGCCCGTTGTGAGACACTGTCTTGTGTAGGTGCAGGGCGTTGCAAGCGAAACACCCTGCACCCAATAAACGGGTTATCCTTTGGATAACCCAAACGATCCTTGGGTTTGGATCCAACCCCTCCTTGGGGTAACAGTCCCTGAAGTGCACGAGGGCACAATTGCGTCAAGAACAGATGTGAAAATGTCCTTCCCATGGCTCGACTCCAAGCACCGCTGCAGAATCTGAGTGGGTGACTTGGTTAGTCACCGTATGAGGAGAAAAGGAGCATTTTCCCACCCCGGTGTAGCTGAGCAGCTTAAGCCGAGGTGCTGGGAGCGGTACAAGCAGTGACGAGCCGTCTCTGACCGTCCTTTTGCAGAGGGCTCTTCGCACATGGACCGTGGGAAATGGGAGAGAACTGGATTTAGAAACCACCAAATCCTGCACGGAGGAGCCGCAGCGGAGGATCGGCCCCGCGTTGTGCCTCTCCTTGGCTTTTAGAAACATAAATACATAGGTTTAGTACATAAGGAGTACAGGGTACATCAAGAGGCCAGAGAGGGGAGGGGTGTTTAGGGAAGCTACAACCAGATGCAGTTTTTCAGCCTCCCCATCCCAAGTCCAGAGGCCTCTGGAGCAGGGTCCGGCTCCTCAGTTATCCCCTTGATGCTCCCGGCACCAACTGCCCTTTACAGCATTTTTAGGAACAATCCTCAGCTTTCTGCCTTCGCTCCAGCCTGGCCCAAGATCTGTGAGTGAGATCTCTACAAAGGGTCCCAGGCCTATGGCAAAACCGTCCTCATCATCCTCATCACGGCGTGAACTTCCGCAGAAGCAGCCTCAGGCACCGGCCTCCTCGGGAAGACGGGGTAA
>JAUBOD010000925.1:4857-27259 GCA_032353885.1 Nothura maculosa
TGCCTAATTAAGCTTAAAAGCCAACACCTGCGGCAATCTTGCTTTGGAAAAGACAAAAAGCACATGGTAACATTTACGTCTACAAGGCTGCAGGTATTTTCTATTATTCTTTACTGCACAAAAGACACCGAGTATCAACGTCTCAAGCACATAATATATTGTGAATTGTCCAACTCTGCCCAGAAGACAATATTGAAGTCTCTAGGCCTAGGAAATATTGCTGTTGATAATAAAGACTATAACACACATGTATTCAAGCATTGTTGGGGGAACTCTCTGATACAGAGATAAGGAGAATTATTTTCCCATCCATGTTTTTTCTTCTTTTCTGTATTTTGTTCTCTGATGATCAGTTAAGTATAATTACAGTTTAACACATATAAATCCATATTTAATTAAGAACACTGTTAAAAGTGCAGAAAGAGAAATTGTGAGAGTCATCTAATAGCCTTTCCTCATTTTTTTAAATCAGTTTGGATTAAGATACCAATTTTCAACTATGTTATATTACACATAATACTGAAATTACAAGTCTTAGATTAGGGCATAAGCCAGCTCAAAGAATTTGGAGATATAAATCCCATTCACTGATCACCATGGAAGTCACATTCTGAGTGGACTCCCATAGAGCAATGTTATTTTGAACTAAAATTTCAGTGACTTCTTTACTCAGAATTAAGGCAAGCCCTGGGGCTAGGAAGAGACACTTTCCACACTTTTTAATAACCTCTTTGATTCTGCACAACAGTTCTCCCAATTTTTCTTTTTTCTTTAAAGAGTGATACATTTCGTATCTTCTGTTTATCCATTTGAGACACATATCAATCAGTCACTGTAGAGTTTACAGGCAGTGCAAACAAAAACCCTTTTAAACAGGCATTTAAAATAAATAAATAGATAGGGCATTTATCTTAATGTGTGCCTGTCTAGTTTAAAAAGAAAATTCCAGGTGAAGGGCTCTACCTAAAACTAACAATGTATTTTACCTACAAAGCTATTTAAAGGGAGAAACTGAGGTTAAACATTTACCTAAAGAAATATTTTAAAGCCACATTTACACCTTATATTGAATTTGTTGATTAACTACATGATTTAGAAAACAGCAGAAACAATTAAACTGTTAAGAAAGTATTTCGACATTATATAGAACATTAGAAGAGGAACATGTCCAAGAAGAGGTAAGCAAATCAGAAAAAGATTGATGAGTTTCATATTTATTATTAAATGAGATTAGATACTAGAATAATAGTTCATAACCATTACTCTTTTCTTAAACCAGCTTATTGTGAACTACAGAAGACATTCACTCATCCAACAACTTAAAATTTGAATAAACACATTCAAAACTTGTATACTGCATTAAGCATTTTTCCTAGAACACTCAAGTTGGAAACAAGCATGTCAATTCACTTCTCACCCAAATTTCCACTCACTCCCTAGATCATCCCAACATCAACTATTTATAGAAGTTCTGATATTTGATCTCTGAGCTAATTTCTACCAAAAAATGTGTTACTGTGTGCTTAACAAGCAATATCAGACAATGATTAGAAAGCCTTAAAACATTTAAACCTTACTTCTAAAAGTACTTTTAAAACTATTTTCCTTCCATAATGTTTTAATTATCAATCATTGCCATTCTAAGATGCAAGTTTTTACTTGATTTCAGAGCCCTGAGTATGCTATTTCAAAGAAGATGTCATGATATATTGATCATGGCCTTGCTTGTCCTAATATAAGGCATCTAGAATATCTAATTGCAGAAACGAATCATTGAGAACCATTCTGATTTAAAGAAATAAAAAGAAATAACATAAATCCACACTTTTTACTTCTATATCTCACATCTGGATAAGCAACTAAACCTTACACACTTTGGGCATATAACTGACTGATGATGTTAGGATATATTTTTTGCAATACACTTGCTAACTTCTACAGCAATTTAGCAATTGCTTTTTAACTTGACAATCACTAGGAACACAAGCTTACATACGAAAGAGTGAATAAGCACTTTTATCAATTTTGCAGGTATCTGAGAGAATACCATTCACTGCATTGTGCCTGTGCTATCAGGAAAGGATAAACCAAGGAGAACAGGTTGTGACAGCTTCTGATACTACATCTAGGCCCTAATTATCAGCATCTTGTTAGTACAAAGGACAAAGTATGATATCACTGGGAAAAAAGGTAGCACAACAGCAAAATGCAAGGATGCCAAATCCCAGCCAAGCACTAAGCAGTGTTAAAAAGCTCCTTCTCAATTTATGCTTGTTAAGACTAGTTGATAGGAATAGCAAGCCCTCCCTTCAGTTTTACTTCAGTTACTAAATGTCTAGGCCATTGATGGTGCAAATATTTAAGTGGACCTCCCAAAAGCAATGATTTGGGAATGTATAATTTTCTGTGACATTAGAGTAAGAAACAAAAAAAACCCTCTCATAAGCTACATGTACCCGTCAGTTGCACCCGAAACAAGAGAGAGATGGATTGTACTGCTCTAATCCTCTTCACTTGGCCATCTAACAAACACACCCTTACGAAATAAAAGGAGATACTAAAGCAGCTCACATATTCAAGCTGTTTAAAAAGTACTGAAAAAACTCAGATGAAAGGCAGTGCCTAAGTGGAAAGTATTAATTATTTTTATGACATTAATGCCTACATACACTGCAAATATACATGATTAAATACAACAGAACAATAAAATCACTTTTATTTGAAGCTGCATGTTTGAGTTCGACTAATAGAAACATGACTTCATAATGGATTTGCTGCACAAAGATTTTAGTCTTCTACTTGCTTTGACCTGCAGTTAGCTGAAAAAAAACTTTATAAAAAAATGTTTTTGAATAGGTGATTCTACCTGTTCATTACCTCCAAGCCATAAGTGCATTGAGATATTACCCTTTCCCACAGGAAAGGTGACCTATTTCCATTGAAACTACTCCTGATCTTGAGTTTTGCACCCATTTGCAGAGTAGTATCACACTAACTGTCACATATTATTTAAGGAAAAAAGATTCTTGGTGTCTAGCCCATAGCAAGCACCTTGAAATACTTTAGTATCTCAGATAAGATATTCCTATACATGAACCATTCCTGCAACTTAAAATTATCTTTCTGTGTATATATACACACACACACACACACACACACAATATCTAGTTGTATTATTCAGCCTGTTTATTTCATTAAAAAAGCATCTGTTCTGCATACAGATTATCTAGGTGTATGTTTAAGAATTCTCCTCATATCCTGAGTTATAGAAACACGCTATAAGGTTATCTATTCAAGTTTCCATCTCATAAGCAAATTCCCTGCTATTTCAGTTATTTTAAAACTCTTCACTATTATTACCACTTAGGTCCTGTTTTATGAATTGCCTCAGATTGGCAACTGACACTTTCTTTACCAGTTTCCACACACAAGCTGCTTAAAAATTTCTATGAAAATGTATTTGCATAAAGCTGCAAGAAAAGTATGAGCTCGCACTTCATTTATCAAATATTTACTTGTACACCCACAGTAATCTTTATGAAGATTAAATCCTTGCTCATTCTTTTCTTAGATAGATGCAGAAGACATTTGATTTAGGTGATTGCTTCCTGACCATTTGACCGCTTCATAGTTAAGAAATTATTAATGCCAACATACATCAAAAGTAACTCCCATTTTGTGAAAATATTTTCATAGAGTAGTTGTGCAGAAACAAATGTTTATTGCTGCTTTTCAAGGCTACAAGTCCTTATCCACAAGTCAGACTGGAGTTTCTGTTAACAGAGTTTTGGTGTTGTGAAGTTCTGGTTGGGCAGAATACTGCTTTTATTTCTCAAGTTGCATCATTCTAACTATCACTGATAAAAAGTAATTAACAACTAGAGAAGCACAAGGCTTCCTCTCCACTTTGTTTACTCCAGCATTTCTGACTAGGTGAGGCATTGTAGCAGTTTCCATTTTATTCAGCTATAAGGCATTTTGTGTTGTCATGTGCTTATTTGCTGTTGTTTGTACATCAGTCACCTCAGAAAGGCAGTATAACAAATATTCCTCAGTCTTCCTGCCCACTATATGCCATTTTATGTTTTTCTCTGTGCTCAACGTACACATGCCACAGGACGTGACTACTGTCTTATGAGAGCCAGAGGAGGTATACAAAGGAATTTCTTTTTCTACTTGACTTTTGCAGGGGCCTAAAGAGTAAACCTCCATCTTAGTAAACTAACCACATTGACAAGGTATTTTACCAGAGCCCTATCGAACTGCAACACTTTTTAGAAAAAAAATACTTTCCACATAGGCTCTAGAACTAGTGCAAAAAGCACACTTTTCACTGCTGTTTAACAAAATTTCTTCTGCATTTGGTCAATAATAAGCCATTTTCTATCCTTCTCTATCTCTCACAAGGTAATGTCAGTCCTAATTTCTTGAACTGAAGGCTAATATTTTCAGTCATTAACTATTCATGTTTGCAGGAAAAAAAAAAACCAAAAACTATTTGCTCACTTTTGTGGTACAGAACTCTGAGGTTAACATTTTAATCACCAAGAATGCATTTACAGAGTACATTTCAGACATGACAGAGTTTCGCATTAAGAAAGAATTTTAAAGCATCAAATTTCAAAGTGATAATTGTATTTACTTCATTTATATTTATAAAGCAATGTATTGTATCTTACAGAAATATGTGCTGTTTAAATAAGGTTATTAAATTGCTGTAATTACCCTTAAGAAACTTAAACAATCCAAGATGTGGTATTGCCTTTAGGCAAACGAACAAACATGTCAAAGAATATTAAGTGTAATGATTTAAAGAGAGAGGACTTGGAAGAGTATTACATACCTGTTGAACACTGATAAGTAACAATGCCAAAAAAATTGATTTCAAACCCCTCTCTTTATGAAAGGTTCTCACTACCACACTTCTCTTGCCAATAAAATTGTCCATTTCTAAAGCGTGTGAGTTCATTTCCACCTCTCTTCTAGTCAGCCTCAGGACTTAGTTTTAGTTTTCACGTATCAGGACTTTCTATCAGCTAGTGACAACTAGAGTGCTAATGTATTTCCTCATTATCAAAGGTCTTGGCTGTTGATGTTCTATACAATGCTGAAGTGGCCCAGAGATGTGTGTGACATGCGTATAAATAAATGCTGAAACATGAAGCAAAAACAGCCTTCTAGAATACTGCCTCTGGCCTTATTTCAGGGCAGCTTTTGTTAAAGACCTGCATTTTAAGAACTACTTCAATTAAGCTTACTTTTTAACTAAAAACATTTAACATAGGCCAAACTAGCACACTAGCACACTGAAAAGGCTTTCTGAAGACATGTGGTGGCTGATTTAAGAGTTCATCCAAGTCCTATTCAACTCCTATGTCAATAAAAGACAAAAGTTTTGTATATATTCATCATGCAGATAACAGCACTATTTTTCTCATTTTAGAAGAGTAATTTTTGGTAATTTACTTACTATGCTTAAAGGCAAGTATGAAAAGCTTGAATCAGAACTTTGATAACATTCTCTCCGAATCTTTGATTCTTTTTAAAAATAACAGTTAATATGTTATTTATTTGTGGAGTGCTAGTAAGGAATTTTAGATCTGCATTCTTTTACTGAGAAGCAGACAAAGCAGAACAGGAAAAAAAAAAAAAAAGTGAACTGAGATTCCTTTAAAGTTTCAGTAACATGATTAGAAATACACAAAGACATAGACATTGGTATTTGTGAACAGACAGTGAACAATAAACTAACTGAGCTGGAATTTCTTCCTAAATCCAATTTGGGAAAACATTCCTAGCTTCAACAACTGTCCCATTGTTTCTATAATTGCTTCTCACAACATCATACATCTTCATACACCTAACTGGCTTTATTCTCCTTATGCTATTTCAAGATGGAAAAACAAAGAGAATGTACATAATTTTGCAGCCTTTTTCTTTAAAAAAAAAAAAACAAAAAACAAAAACCATTTAGTGCTCATGAAAGATGAACTGACTGTCCTGAAGAAAAAGAGCTTATTGATGCACAGAGCCTATACTGAGGGGGGGGAAAAAAAAAAAAAAAAAAGCATGCAGAATATTCAGACATCATGTAGTCAAAACTAATAAACAGAGGCAAGAAATAAGCAAAACATAATAATTGCACTGCCCTGGCCCTATAGCTTCCCTGCTAAGCTTGCAAAATAACTTGCACATTCTTGATTTTACATCTTTGAATATTCACATCATGGACTTCTCAGCTTAAATGAGGCTTGAAACAGCAATCTGTTTTCTGTTATATAACTTTCATAAATTATTGTCTTACCAGCATGCAAATCTTACAAGGATTTTTTTTTAACCAAGGAAAAAGCCTGACTCTCCAAATACTCATCTTCAATATCATGTCTTTACCAAACCTGGTTATGTCTGTGGTTTTAGGCAACAAAATAAGACTCTCCCCAAAAAGTCAGACCATATAGGATACGTAATTTCACTACAACAGCCACCTAAATGCTATTTTTAAGTAGAACTTATCAATGAGTAGAATTTATCAATGATCATGATTCCTCTTTCCAACACCTCAATGGATGTAAGTGGGAAAAGGTACATTACTTTTGAACTAAGCAAACAGAGGCACTACTAGCATTTCCCGGATAGTCCTCTGCACTTTAAGTAGACAGGTATGTGATTCCAAAGAAGAAAAACAAAAGATATTTGACCCATAGGTTTTAGGTACGTAACATCTACAGGTCACAAACGACTACAGGCAGCCCTTGAAACAGCCTAACAATTTGTGCTAGGGAATAATTGTCACTGCATCAACTAAATCCATTTGTCCAGAACACAGTTCTATGACAACACGCGAAGAAAGTTTCACAAGTCAGCGAGGTGACTCTCGCCATGACATTCCACCTCTGCTTGGGAGGGCGACACGTCAAGGACACCTGGAGAGATGCCGGCCTTATCTCAAAGGACAGAGCAAACAAAATGCAAGGCATAAGAATGAGACAACAAAGTCTAGTAAAATAAAGATTGAAGAAGGGAATATAGGGAAAGGGAAGAAGAAATAAAAGATTGACAAGGTCAAGAATGAAAATGGTTAAATGGTAAAGAAAAGACAAAATTTTTCTATTTGTACTCAGCAGTAGTATCGCATGTTGTTTACTTTTTCACATCATCTTTTATGCTGCAAATATTTTTTTTGTACGTCTACATGTTTTTCTGTTTTTCCAAATCAAAGATCTCCTGAAATACAATAGCCTTTCTCCTTTCTCTTCACTAAACAACTTCTGCAAGAAAGACAGGCACCTCTTCGTAGGAAGACAGGTTGCCATCCTGGTCAGGAATGTTTGCTAGAAGACTATTATAAATTAGCATATTAAAATGTTTGCATATTAAAACATAGAGAAATTAGTCTGTTTATAGGGACAATACAGAAAATAGGTGTTAAACTTGCAACTGTACACCCTAACTATTATCTCAATAAGATATTAACGTAAAATGTTGTGAAGAGCCTTATTATGAAAGTTTGCATAATTAAAAACACTATTTACCAAAATCACTAATAAACAATTATAACACTGTGAATACTTATAAGTTATTCACTAGAAATTAGTTTTGTTTTATATCCATTCTTACTAGAAATTAGTTTTATGTTTTATATCCATTCTTACTAACACTGCATTTGTTAATAAATTAAGTAAAATTACCTCCAAAACATACAATAAACAGAAAATTATGTCTGCTAGTAGAGAAAAACTAAACAAGATATAATTATTGTGTTTAAGTGTTACTAAGTGTTGGTTATGTGTATATAGATTTAAAATGAAAAATGTCACTTCATCCTGAAATTACCAGTACCTAAGAGACTCACTAAAACAAGCCTCTGAGGAAGCTTTAAGATTTGTAGGACTGTTAATAAGCACATGAAGTGGTTAAAGAAAACAAATAAATAACTTAGCAACAATTACACTATTGGTAATAAATTTTGACAGATTTAAGAGACATTTATTCTCCTTAGTAATAGTAGTTGGAAGAATTTAGAAATTAGCATTTCCACAGTAATGCCTCAGGAATAAAGTTGTATTTCTGTTCCAGCTACTGAGTCGTTACCTACTTCTGTCCTTTCTCAAAAGGCATAAAGAGCTTTGTTATTTCCTATACATGTACACATTTCAAAATTAATTTGTGAGAATCACATTAAGACTCAGTAAAATATATGGTTTTTACAGTGTTAGAAATAATACTTGTGGCTATTAATGATTTTCCACTGTAGCTACAATACTTATGTCCAGTTATTTTTGTTATAAGACATATTAGAAATTTCATTCCTCTAAGAGTTTTGTTGTTGGACCTTCCAACAATTTGGGGTTAGCAAATAAACAGAGAACTAATGAATACGTTAAACAACTCATGACAAGGCTTTACAAAAGTTCCTATCTCAAATAACTTAAGTTTATTTAATTTACTATTTAAGTTAACAGATATCTGAAAGTGTTTGAAAAACAGGACCTGGATTAGCTAGATTACATGAAAAAAATAATAATTCTAAAGATGACTACTATACAACAGAACTTAAAAAAAATACATGAAAAAAAACCAGAAAAGAAGCTTTTTGGAAACTAATGGTACCTAGTATCAGATACACTTCCAGTCTTTACATATATACACAGATATTAGGGCATAAAAATAATAAATATTAAAGGTTTACCATTATAAAACTAGTGAAACACCCTCATCTACTTTTTTCCCCTCACGTATAAAACCTTCAGAACAAGAAACCTTAAGAAAGAAGGCTAAAGATCAACTCTAAGCCAGTTTTCTTACCTGAAGTAAAGACTACCAAGAAAAGAATTACACCTCTGAATCCCCGATATTCCCAAGACTTAAAAAATCTACCAACTCTTCTCTGCATAGTTGAGCCACTATTAACCTGTATTCTTACATTTGCACCCAGCTGTGTGGAGTTAAGCATCACCTAATTTGAGGTCCAATAGTCTGTGCAGCTGTGCATGGTTAGAGAGTACTAGATAATCAGGCCCTTTACTATTACAAGGCTCCTGGAGGCAGCTGCCAGTGCTTTAGGCTTCAAAGCTTCTTAAGGGCTCTAGAAAAGAGGTAGATTTTGCAAAGGTGTAGGATTAAGATTTTATTAGAAACTCAAGTATTACACTTCGTTTTTTGTATCTTCTAATTATAGTTCTTGGTTACAGATAAATAAAGTTTCTAGGCTGGTATTTCAGATAACTTTTAGAGTAAAATTTGGGTAGAGAGCTCTTCAGAGCAAGTGAGTTCTCTAGAAGAGTTCTTGCTATAGCATGTGCACTATGCCATAATCATAATCTTTTTGTCATACCCTTTTTGAAAAAAAGGAGAGAATATCTTTTACATGAAAAAGTTTCAATAGCTGTGGTGATACAGTGTCTGGGTGGATATCTGGACAGCTTAAATCATAGCTTTCAGTTCAGAGCAGATCTCAGAAATAATTAAATATTCAAATAGTGAGGGAAATACAGAGGAGCTCCAAGTTAAAAGAACATAGGAAACTTATGTTTCAATTAATATTTTTATATGCTTTGTTTCAACTTATATGCTTTAGAAATTCAAAATAAAATTATCCTAGATCTTCTCAGGCTATCCAATAGGCTTAGATCTCTCAGATTTAGGTCCTAGGTCTGAGCTAGGCATCTAGGTTGCTCACCAATGATAAAATAATTCTGATCAGTGTTTAAATCTTGGTGATTTGATAACTAATTTTCTGCTAGTAAAAGTAATTTAAACTTAAAATGTTGAGGAATTATAGTGTTTCCTGAAATTTATATAGTGTTTGGGGTTACTTTGTTGTATATATTGTTCTGGTTGTTTTCCTGTGGTATTCAATTCTAAGCATCTAGTTTTCTAAGAGTCTAGTTTTTACATCCTACCTGAGTCTTATATTCAAATGTAATTTAAGTTGCAACTTCTAAATTTATTTGCTCGACCCTTGTAGAGCACTAATTTGAATCGAGTTTTGCACTCTAATCCCACTGTTTAATGACAACAGTCATTTCTTGCTTTCTGTAGATCTATGAACAACCAAGACACCTGCTTAAAAGAAGCAGGTTAGGAGAAAATTCTAAGTCAGATCTGAAATAGGTCAAGGAATTTGCAAAGATCAAAATATGAAAAAGGAAGAAAGCCAGATATAAAGATTAATCGGATTTTGTATAAACTCTTACACATGGAAGAAAGAATGCTAGATTGGACAACTCCTTAGTAGTAGGAAAGATATCTTAGTGATTTTCTTGACAAACAGGAGTTATGCTTCATACTTTTTGCAGTTCACCACTTTGTCTCTTTTTTACCACAGTATGTACAAGATGTACCCTAAAACTCTTCTTCAGCTCTGGAAAGAAGGGAAGTTACTTATAAATGTAATAATATACAACGGTTTAGATGTTCTTAGTTTATGTAAACACCACAATATATTTATAGAATTCCTTTTTTTTCTTTTATTTTTTTTTAATAGCTATCAGTATGTGTTCTTTCCGCCCAGATTTAGGGATTGGACTTTGCAGTTTGCCACAAACTTGATTCAAATATTTGCCCTGGACTTAGATAGTTACACAGTCTCTTGAAGTGTGTCTAAACATGTGTCTTAGCTTTTGTTCTATGGCTTATACAAAAGCATTCAGTACATAAAGTGCCCTATAGTGTCCCCTCGTGGCGCCCGAGCCTGGAAAAATGCAGCCCGTGAGAACTGTGTCCGTGTTGTGTACGAGTGACCTCTTGAGCCAAGCAAGCATGATTACAGCAAGGCCACAGGGCAGAATTTTATTCACTTCGAAAATCAGATGAATCAAATACACTTCTCTCGAATGACTGCAGATAGATCAGCATGACTTGTGCAGGCTAAAGGTAAAAAGATCTTAACATGGTAATTTTCCCCCATCTGTTGCTGCTACCCTATTTTACAACTCAAAAATATCAGTAGTATTGCCTATGTATTACCTATGGTATTATCTAATCCAGCCACCACAAATGCTAACTGTTAAACGCTTGCATTGCTCTGAAGAACTTACTAGTACCACCAATTCTGATAACGTACTGGCAGGCTGGAACGTCTTGGGGAGAGGAAGGGGAAAGGAGGATCTTGTGGCTTCTGCAACTGTGTGACTTTTTTTTTAAATACTACAATTGCTCTCCTTTCTCCTTCATGAAGCTGTGAAGTAGAAGAAACAACTGGAAGTCTTTTGCATACAGAACTACATCAGGATGCTAAGAAGAAAATTAAATATGGGTACAATACACACTTTTTCATTTTTGTTCCTCTTCTTGAAATTCATGTTTCTATTATTTGGAAAATGTTTCCATTTATCAGTTTCCCTTGAGAGAATTCACATTCACTCCTCTTCCTTGTTAAATCTCTCATGCCATATTCAGCTAAGCTTTATGGTTTTTCATAGATTCTAAAAGATAATTCTGCAGTAGATTCCTAATGCATTTCACTGTGATCTGTTGCTCTCAAGGCTCAGTAATACTAACTGCCTCATAGCTTAACTAACTTTCCCCGTTGCTTTTATCTATTTTTGCTATTGCCTTATTTTCCTCAGAGACTGCACACTTTATAGGAAGATTTGAAGTATAGAAACAGTTCTAGTGAAGTGCTTAAGCATGTAAATAAGTACGTGTTTAAGTCAGAGATCAGTGTTTGGCTTTTTAGCATATGCTCAAATGTCAAGTTCTAGATAGATCTTATATAATGGAGACATTTCATTCATGCATGAAAATTAGACCATATATGGAACGAGAAATATCATCTCAACTAACATACGCAAGCATACACTGCAGTGATAATTATTTCACTAAATGAAAATGCAATAACACACAAGCTCAAAACACAGCTTTGAAAACATAGTTCAAATAAATTTCAGATTGGCTATCAAAAGACATGTAGTATGCAATGGTATAATAGTTACAATGGAAAAAAAAACAAACACAATTGTTTTAGTTTTTCAGCAAATATTAAAAAATACCGAAACAATGACATGGCCGTCATACTGCTTGAGCAGAGTCACAGTATTGGTGATTATGCTCCCACCCCTCTTCTGTTTGTGTGTATGTGTTGGGGAGTGGTAAGCTTCCCGACCTGTTTGCAAAGCTCCTGATGAAATTCCATTGTTTACAGTAATTTAGATGCAGGGCTTGTTTCGGTTTAAGAGCTCAGTGGATCTCAGTGTAGAGGGAAATAAAAGCTTGGTGTCAACACCAAGGTGTTGGGATGCAACTTTTTCCACTTTGTAGATAAAACCAACAAAACACATGAGTTCCTATATATGATCTTTTGACCCTCTAAAAAATACAGCTGATCAATATTTTGCTTGTCTGGGATATATTTTCATGGCATATTCAGATAAGGATCTAATATTTTCAAATTCACAGTTCTGTTTATTCCCTGTGTGCTTTTTAAAGGCTGATCTCAAAGGATGAGTTCAATTACAGTATGTATGAAAACACTACTTAGTGACGGACATGAGTTCTCAGGCTTAAATAGCAACAAGACTTGTACAAGGGCCTGTATCAGGTAGCAGTCAGGACAACTTCATACAGACCAGAAATAACTCCAGAACGTTGAAATATTTTACAGGAGAAGATATGAAGACATTAAAGCAGGACATGCATTATGGGAAAGTAACTGCTACATTCTTAACAGTAAATGTTGAAAACTTTTGAAAAATTACTTAGTCTTTAGAACTAAAGAACTTTTTGTAATTGTTCTTAACAGGGAGCTACAGATTCTTTACTGTCCTAATAGCAATTTATGGAGACAAATTTCTCTAAGGGATATCAAAAATTTCCATTTGACTTCAAACAGAAAAAAAGAAATATAGGTGGAATTACTAAAACTAGAAGTATAATCTATCTCTGTGTGTTTTAAGCAATCACACTAGCATTAAAGTTCAGATCTGTAAAGTAGCAAATGCTGCTCATGAAATGCAGGTTAACCTTAACTCCTACTAAATTTAAAAGGAAAAGGTGGCAGTGGAAATAGTTATTCAACCCTTGCTGGTGCTGCAAATGTTGTTATAACTCTTGTAAACACTTGTTAAGAAAGAACCTAAAACAAACAAACAAAAAAACCCCAAAACTTAACAGTGTTTTCTAATCAAACAGAACCTAATGTACATAAATTTAACTACAGAATATCAAACGAGAAATTCTGAAATGGGAACCTTTTCACGTCTTCTCAAAATGCCCTACACTTGAGGGCATCTGTGTAATGCAGGGCAGATCTAAATTCGCCTAGATTTAGAAAGTGTTGTTACCTCATAGCATAGACCCCAAATCCCATTGATATGTGCTTGGGGAGATATTCTAATTAATTAGCAGCAAAACCCGAATATCTTTACGCCTGACTCATGCTCTTAGATTGCTTAGTAATTCTTAGATTGCTGACCTGCCAGTCACACAGAATACTGTTAGAGCCAATTCTGTTTCTGCAGCATAGCCCTTGAAACAAGGAGGACATCATCTCCTAAACAGAAACCAATGGAATGCTGTAGAGAACTGAGCAGGCCAGACGATGTTATTCCATCTGTTTTTTAACCACAGCTTGATCTGCAATTCTTACAAGACCAACTTGCAGACTGCTTCTCTACTGTGCCATCTTTCCTTAAGGTATCTTCAACAAGCAAAGATGATGATACCCAAGGCCCGTGATGTTTGCTAAAATGAATACACTCACCTGACATAAGGATCTGGGTTGCCAGCAACTCTGCACTCCAACAATACTTTGGATCCTTCAGCAACTTCCTGACTGCGGAGCTTCTGAGTGAATCGAGGTGCTGAAGACTGGTTCTTGTCTATGTTGATGAAAGGTTGACAGAGGACCATTTCACTTTGCTGAATGTTTTTTTTCTTTTCAGAAAAGCATTGCTCTCCATTGAGATGAGCTCCAGGTAATTTTGCTTCAGGTTCAGTCTCCTGAGGGGGCACGTCAAAATCCTGATTCACTGAGGTACTTATCATAGTTGGTTGTTTCTTTTTAGGAGACAGGTATCCGCTGTCAGGAGAAGAGGAGTCTCCATCAGGACTTCGACCTCTTGCCTTTGCTGCTTCTCTAAATATAGATGACAGTTCCTCAATGAATGTGGCAGCTTTGTCACACAGCTTGTGTCTGAAAGGCAGTTCTCCATGGGCTGCTGATTTGGATTTTGGGCTTGTCTTGGGCACACTTGGACCACATCTCTGTGAATTTTTCAAGCTTCGAATAAAGCTGGGACTAGCAGTTAGCAAAGGTGAGGTGCTTGCTTGCTTCCTGGAGATAGTAACGAAACCAGTAGCTTTTTGAGGTGAGGTGGGCGGCTCCTTCCTATTCTCTGGGAGAATATTAGCTGGAGCAGATGAAGTCAGACTGCTTGTTTGAGGCCTCCACAAAGCATCTTGCTTCTGCAGTTTGGTCTCCCTGAAAGAAGCATTTTCTGAAGGGCTAGAAAGAGAGGTGTTGAAATAATGAGTGATTTCTGGTGCTGCATTCTGATCTTCCTTCACAGAATTGGCAATGGCTTTCCAAGCTATGTCAAGGCTCTTACATATCTCCTCCTGTGTGAGGAAGGCAGAGAGTTCATTTGAAAATTCCCCATCCTCTATGTTGGATAGGGAATCATAAAAAAAGTCATGTGAGGAAGAAGCTTCTGATATATTTTCAGGATATCCCTCATTGGTGCCTCTCTCTGCACAGTTAGCCTCCTTCAGCATTAAAGAAAGAGGCAATGCCTGGCCACAGCTTCTGTCTTGCATGCTGGAAGAAACAAATACAATTCCTTAAATTTGTCAATAAAAAAAGGCCCTTTATATCTTGTATCCTATGAACTGGACACAAAACAGGTAGATGAGCAGAGACCTAGTAGTGTATGGAAAACCATGAACCTTGGTTTCCTTTCATGAACCTTAGAACTGGCCAGAACTGCAAGTTACCTAGATGGAAATGAGGACTATATTCATGCATCATGCAGACATATAAAGATATCCTTTCTCTGTTCGCAGGCTAGCACAAGCTCAGTTCTGTTGTACTAATCTGAGTAATATATCACATCACTGCTACACATCTTGCTTTTTCTGGGTCGTAGGCTTATAATGGTTTTGGAAATATATTTACATTTCTCTCTTTATTATTGCTTTCCAGATTGCTGGACATTATAAATTTCAAGAAGAAAACAGTATAGTAGTTGAAATCATTATGAGAATCAACATATTTATAAGTGCCAAACATGTTCAAATATAATTTCCCAAATTATTCTTCCTGATAACTGTTGGCAATGTAACTTTCAATATTTTATTTTCAGTAATAGTGTTGTAAACTTTTTTTTATTGCTAGATATGATTTAGTAGCATTCTTCCAAACACTGATGAATAGAATACCAAAATACCATGTGTTGTTCCAAGTGTACAACAACATTAAAATAGACTTCATGATATATGTATCATTCTGTTCCACATGAAAGTGCAATGCCTGTTTTGCACCATCCTTATAAGGATACTATGTGCCATATGTGATCACTCCAGTTTCTCCTCATATATTTTTAAAATGAGGATGTAAAACCATCAAGAAACAAAATATCTTAGAAATATCTCTTCTACAAAGAACCTACTTCAAACTCCATTTATTGCAATTTATTCATCAACTACCCACTAGATAATCTATTTACTTTTAAAAAGTAATTTCACCTGTTGCAAAACATTTAAGTTGAACATCAATGTTTTCAATTATCCTTGATATAATAACTTCTATGAGTTTTATTCTGTATGGGTAGATTTTAAACAACTTGATATTTTTCTCTTAATATTCTGAAGTATTGCTTCAGTGATAGACGGCTGACACTCACAAGATGCACTCGGATGTATTTTACATGGGTTTGTGCTAGCTCCAATTACCTTGAATTACTTCACTAGGGCTTCCCCAGCATGTAGCCATTAACTGACTGTTAGATTATTTGAATTCTTGGCCTAGTATATGCATTTCTTGATATATTTGCATGCCTTGTCAGCAGATTACAACTCATCATCATCAGAGAAGTATAAGAGAAAGTAAAGTATTAGGAAATGAAAATGCTCTGGGATATCAAATGTTTTCACAGAACACATTGTTAGGTTTAGTCTTTGCAGTGATTATATCTTCCTTCTCTTTTATCAGTGTTTTCAGAGCAACAAATCTAACAACCATGCTAATCTGTTGTCAACAAAATCTAAAAAAGTATATACAGTAGAACTGATGACCATATAGCAGCTTTAGAGAATGAATCTGAGAAGCCAAGCAAACAGTTGGTCTAGAGACTCAGCTGTTAGGGCATAAACTGGATGAACGCCAGGAAATGACGGGTTAAACTTAGAGAGTTTCTGTCTCCCAAGTGTTAGTTATTTTTCAAAACTCTGTACTTAAAGATGATAATTTATTATTGAGATAATCCTGTTATAACAAAGTGCTTCAACTAATCTTTTTATTCAAATCTCATTCATTTAAGTTCCTAGCTTGCTCACATCCCAAGGTGATATATTCCATACTCAGACAAACTTTTGTGATTTCTGCCCTGTGCTGTTCTGTTGTTTCAGTAGGTTGTGGTCTGAAGAAGGTGATGTATTACCATCCATTACAACAAGATGATTAAAATGAATATGTTATGAATTAACAATTTTCCTAATACTAAGTTTTATGATGTTTTGTTGCTTGATAGAGGAGAAAAAAAGAAAAAGAAAGAAAAAAGGATAACGGCTAAGTATGTTGTAATCTTAAAAGCACAGTGTCTTACTTCAGGCAAACCAATCTATAGCCAGGTACTTAGATAAAGTAAATGAGTTTTTATATGCACTGATTATTAGTCATTTCTAGTGCTGATTAACTCTCTCAGTCTAGTGCCTAAAAGCTGAATGTATGTCCAGCTTTAGCTATCTGAACAGAAGATATTTTAGCAGAGAAAAGTCACTATTCTTTTAGAGCAACTTGTAACCACAGTGAAGTAGAGGTAAAATATTGCTAAGTCTATCAAGTATATAAGAACATAATGAGAAATACCTAATGCTATTTCTGTCTTCACTGCCTTAGAGTGCAGCATATTAATAACAGGTTTCATCATCATTACTCACTAGGTAATGTGCAAAGCCATATACTATATCATTTAAAGGCACATACATGAAGTACATTACTGCATGCAAATGAGTTTAGTTTTACTCCAGTGTTGTTATATATAAATTATTTGTATGGTCCAATTTTTAATATATAAAAAAATCACAAGTAAACATATTAGAATGTATATAAAAATCACAGAATTAAATAGCTACTCTAATAATATCATGGCCAATTCAAGATGTACTACATTATGGTTACAATCAATCAACCTACAGTTACAATCTTAAAAAACATTTAAATAATTTATCAAATTAAAGGACCCAAGAAACAAATCACAGAATACAGGCAAAAAACAGAAAAATCAAGGCATTCATTTCCACAAAGTATAAGCATCCTGAATTAAGGGAAGCTGTACAAAGAAAAAATATTGCCTAAAAAGTAACAACCTAGAACCAACCTGTACAAAAAAGTAATATAAAGGAAGAAATTTATCTTGTAAGACTTATAAAACACAAAGGTACTCATTTCCCCTGGATTTTAAAGTCTTACACAATTATTCCCTCAAACACAAACATCAATTTTAGCAGAAAATATAAAACAGACCTTATAACAAACAGGCCAGCATGAAGTATGAAATGGCAGATTAAGTTGCTGCTTTCCTTCTTTGTTTAAGGAAGCTTAAAGCTGCTCCAGCTATTCACTTGGTCCTCAGTAAGCATCGAGAAGACTGTAGCCTGTGAGTTACATCTGTCTTCTGTGACTATGTAATTCTTACCCCACTCATCTATATTTGGCAACTGAACTCATGTTTCAGTCGACGGCTACTATCTGGAATTCCAGGAGAAGCAATGTTAGGCCTGGAAGTGACATGAAGTTCTGTGCACTTGGGACAAAGAAATTCTAAGAAAGTAATCATTTAAATGATTCCTTTTTGTTGCATTTAGCACTGTAATTCAAACCATTCAAACTATTCTGAAATACTAATGTGTGAAAGTTACTTACTACCAAAGTGCTTTTCTCCATAAGGAGAAGATAAGCGATAGAAAATGGTGTGACAACTATGGAAAAGATAGATCCTATCTATGGCACCCATGTTTTGACAAAATTAATTTTATGACAATAAATAAGACAATGGGCTTTCTATACTAAAAGCAGCTTAAAATAAATAGTTTTCACATGTACCTTGACATCTTCTAAGAAAATAAAAGGCTTATTTAGTTATATTAGTGTGATACAATTTTGTGCATAATTTAAAGGAGTAATTATATATCTCTCTAATCATATTACACTACTTCAATTAATTTAATCATTTGTTTTTAACATATTGAATGAGGTAATTCTACCAAAGGAAAATAAGCCTGCTTAGAAATCACATACACACAGAACCTGAAAAACAGGTATGCCTCACGAAGAACCTAGAATGTACTTCTGGTTTCTTTGGCGCTGTACAACGTAATAAGTAATTGCAGTCAACTTTCCCTGACTCTTCTAGCAGAGGAAGGACTTTCAACTCACCAAGGACTTCTGTGAGAGTTTTGCCTCAGGAAAGAGAAATTTTCTGTCAGAAAGCACACCTATGTCTTTTCAAGTATATAACTTCCTTTAGTACTCAGTGAAAGGAAGAGTAAACATGGAGATCATTGGTTTAATCCACTCTACACAATTTTCAGAAGTACAAGCAATGTGTGGTTAGGATTGTTTCTGCCAGATAGCAGCAGCCTGTTTGCAGAAGTGAAATTCTCTGGAGCGAACAGGAGAAGCTGTGGCTCCAATGGGATACTATAGATTTCTGTACCTTCTGCTAGTCTGTTATGTCTGCTCTGTTATTTAAATTCTTTAAATTCTATTTAAATTCTTTCTGCAGGCACTTCCTTCTTCCTTCTCAGCTCAAGGAATTCTATATATTGCCCAACCTTTATCACTAATATTTGTTCTTTGGCAACAACAGAAGTGCCCACCGGTGTGATAAAGGTGCACCAGTGACTGACTCTCGATTCTCTCTTGTGCCCAGTCCACCTTCATGACCTATTGAGTGTTTGTATCAAACATTTTATTTCTGTGTTTAGTGCAGTATCTTTATTTGCATCTTCATATATGCAATTACTGTCCCCTAATCAGAGTTTCAGCAGATTAACTGATAATATTATTCCATAATGCACAGTGACACTAGTCTTATACTTTGGGATTCTTACCTTGTTATTACAAAATTAATAAAAAGGATTTTATTACAAGTCATTTCAGAGTAAGTTCAGCATGTCAAACAAGAACAGAATCATCATTTTAATAATTCCAGCTAAGAACTATACAATAAAAGAGCCCATAATCTACCAGTTAACTACTGTATGTGTAATTTAAAAGCAGTCACCACTCTGAATGATATCCAGACCCTGCGCTGGGCACTCCGCCTCTTCCTTAAATGCATGAGAGCTAAGCACTTTGGAACAAGAGCCAAAAATAGCCTGTATATAAACAGCAACAAACTGCCTTGGGCTATCTTCTGCATTTTCTACAGGGAGGGGGTGAATGAATTCCTAGTTCTTGGAATGATACAATTAAAGTGTCATTTCTGGGAAGGAAATATAGGGGCCTGGAGACGCTTGGAGATCATTTTGGAAGCATGAGAGCTTTAAAGAATACAGCTGCACTGTAGATTTTGTGTACATCAGGTACACAAATGCTTGCCAAGAAAGTGGAAGATCCGGTTCATTTTATTCCCAGTTGCTTTAACTATTGCTGAAATATTGGTCATATTTTGCCATATTTGTTTAGAGTAAGGTTTTATACAGTTGCATTAAGCCATTTAGACTTCTATGTCTTTGCACAAAGATTTACAGAATGCTTATATTCTTCGATCTATGACAAATCTGCAGCAATTTCTTTTTTGATCATGGCTTTTTAGTTCTATTTCAAATATAATGTGCATGCTCCTTTACTAAAAAGTGGTAGATAGCAGTAAAACACTATCAGTAAATGCCAGGAGAATAGTATTTTGGAACATTGAGCATATATATTGGACATATATATTCCAATATATTGGAAGTATATTTAGACACATTTTGTACATGTAATAATATGCAATGATATAGTAATTCACATTTAAATGTAAAATGCAAAAATGAGCAATATGTAATTCAAATAGAATAAAGGATATTACACATGATAAGCTAGCTCCACTCCTGTTGCAGTACTAGGGCAGTTCAAGTGATGAACCGAACTCCAGAACTATATACTTACTACTTTTCACCAAAAATTGGGTGGGGCATAGCTGAAGCTATATTAATAGTTTCTAATATCAGTCAGTGTTAAGTCATTCAAAACCGCACGTCACGAACTATAAAGTTATTCTGGGTGTACAAGCTTTCCCTTCCATCTGATGAAGAGGTTGCTGTACGCAAAACATTTTCAACGTTAACTGAACTGTAAAGAAAATCTAAGTAGCACAGCTCTAAAGCATAATAATTTGTGCATTTAATTGGGAGAGAAGGAAAGCTCTATTATGACCCCAAGATTATTTTGTATCTTACTGTAAATAGCTACAAGATCAGATACAAGTAGGTAGGCAATCCCCCTGCCAAGAACTAAGCTGAGTGGCTGAGTGTGTAAACTTCAAATAATAACTTTGCTTTAATGGCTGCTCATATTTTAAAAGACAGAGGCAGATAAATCTCCCCTCACTGCCCACAAAATCCCTGCAGTGATTTTTGAGCTACAGATATTTATTTTTTCCTTATCCTTCTGTTTTAAATACCCATCTCTGATAATTCTGATAATTCAAAAAAAAAAAAAAAAAAGTTACCTGTGCTTAAGTGGTCGTGCCAGTTTAGTGCCATTTCCCTCTGTATTCACAGTAATACAAAAACAGGTCCAGTTTTGCCTGTAAGTGTATTTGAAAGGTCATTACATAGCTAGAACTAATCTTTATTTTGCATAGCTTGTTTAGAAGATGATATTGCAAATTCCTACAAAGACACTATTGCATTTATGTGGAGGGGCCAAAAACAGTGCAATGGCCAAATAATGCCCATGGTACTCAAATATCTTTCCAACTCTCTGGAAAACCTGCTAGAGTTGCAAAGTGCAACTGGCATGCTCAGCTAGCTGCACTTCAGCTAGCAGTGCTACCGGCAATTGCAAAAGTTGTTAAAATAATATGAACCTCCCCTTACTGTTTTAAACTAAAAGGGGGGCTCGATTAAATGACCTCTTGAGGTCCCTTCCAACCTTCAGCATTCTATGATTCTATGAAAAGTAGCCATGATATCTCCCAGGCTTCTTCTGCAAGATCTCCTAACAACAAAGTAACTTAGAGTTTGCAGGTAGTAACAATTCAATATATGCCTATATATGTATATGCCTAACAATTCAATATAAGCCTATATATGTATAGGCTTAAAAGCATCAAAGTATCCCAGAATTAGCATGGGTGTGAATAGGAAAGTCAGCCATAAAATGGAAAGCTGATTACTCACAAAAAAACTAAGACCATTTCTTAAACCAGGGAGTGATGAAATTGCTTCATCTAACATCTGCTGTATTTGAAAATCTTGCTGAGGCAATGGACACCACCACATTCCCATGGTGGTAATTCAGTTCTCCTTATCTCCAAGCTGCACATTTATAATCTTACTTTAAATATGTCACTAGATAGTTGAAAAACAAACCAATGGACTAACTGATACCTCTTGGAGAGCCCGCTCAACATCCTTTAGAAGCTCAAGGGCGCTTTGCACAGCTTAACCTCAAGCTTCACATCTGGAGCTGCCAGGCACAGCAACACGGAGCCAAGCTCCAAGCTCCCTGCTCCGTGCCACAAACACAGGCAACTCCCTGAGCTCGGGAAGGTGTCTCCACTCGTTACCTGAGAGCAGCTGCCCCGGACGGTCCTGACAGCCCCTTCGCCTCGGTGTTCACAAGCAGCCTCAATGCTCACAACTTGGCTACAATGAAGGTCGCCCCTGACTCTCCCTCTGGCAGTGACGGACTCAAGGATTGATGGAGGAGGTCGAGGGAAGCTCTCGGTGAGAAAACACTCCCGACCGAGACGGAAAGGAAGGCAGAAAACAGCTCCGCCTGGCCGCACCCCTGGGAGGGCATCATGGCGCTGCAAAGCCGCCGCCGCCCAACGGTCCCTCGTAGCCGTTGGGCCACGTGCGCAGCAGCCTCCAACGGCTGCCCCGCCCAACGGCTGCCCGGCCCAACGGCTGCCGCGCCCAACGGCTGCCCCGCCCAACGGCTGCCCCGCCCAACCGCTGCCCCGCCCAACGGCTGCCGCGCCCACTCGCCCGCGCTTCTGGGGCTTTCCGCGTTCCTCTTCTCGAAGCT
>JAUBOD010000925.1:44349-80964 GCA_032353885.1 Nothura maculosa
TTTTTTTTTTCTCTTTTCTCTTAGATTTGATGAGAAAGACTGATGCATATTTTTGCAATTTTTATTATAACAATATTTGGTGCTCTTAACTTTTTGAATACAGGTAGACCAGACTATTCTTCTCTTGAAACAACTATGGCCTGAAGGATCTGACATTAGGCGTATGGTCTGTGTTCTTACTTGTGCAGTGTTATTAAAAATGTACAGCAATATGTGTAAAAATGCACATACTTCTATGGGAGCACAGAAGGAGCCATCAGAAACAGTAAGTATTGTTTTTTAAACTACCTTCTCAGTGCATTCAACACAAGTATTTGCTAACAGAAGAGATAGCTGTCTTTCTGGATCCTAAGTTGTAGAGAGGCTCAGCTGCTGCTTTTGTGATTACTCTCCATAAATGGTTTGATTTGCAAGACTACTGTAGCTAAAGCTTCTCAAAAAGCAGCATGGCCTGTCTGTGCCTCCTATAGAAGCGACTGTTTCTGGGGAACCATTTCATTCTGGGAGTGACTACCTCCATGGAATGTTTTATTGTAGGAGGCAGTGGTTCTCATCTTTTTTCCTTTCCTTGCATATAGCAGCATAGTAGCTTTTACAGAAGAATACACTTTTCCTCAAGTTAGCAAGACACTTGACAAAAAGATTACCAAATTTTCCTCCTAGGTGCACACAGTCATGACGTAATTATTGCAACCATTCTACAAGCTTTATATTTTCATTAAATTACCCTACCTAAGATACTGTATGAAGAACATATTCAGTGGACCACATAACCGATGCTTCTCCAGTGCAACTCACCTCCTTGTGATTAGCACAACTTGTTTTCTGTACAGACTTTTTGCTGTAAATTTGACAAGAGAGCATAGGTCTATATCTAAATATTAACTGTCTCCCTCCCTCTTAAATTGATGCCATATCTAACCAGACATACTGACAATTGTTTTTAAATTTCCCTTGATTTTAATAGTCTCTTTAAAAAGAGATTTTTTTATTTGCATTATCACTGATATTCTGCTATCAGCACACCAAAAAATGTACAATCCAAACTAGATACCTCCAGAATAAATTATAATGTATAAATCATGTAATGCAAAATTTTAATGCATAAATCATTTATCTGTGAGTAGGTAAAAGTCATTAATTGCTTTAACAAAGTGAGAATCACTGAATTAAATGAAGTAAAGGTGGGCATATGTATTTTGATGAACACTGTATTTTTATCTTTTCATTTGTCATCTCTTAACAGGGAGAAAGTAAACCTCTATCTCCAGAGGAAGCAGCTGACCTCTGTAGAATGCAGTGCCTCACAGTGGCTTTTCTTATTCATATGCCTCTTTCACAGAGAGCTCAAATTAGGATCATTAAATCAAGCTGGACTAAGAGAGTTTTGCCATTAATAAAAATGGTATGTGTAGCACTGTCTTACTGATGCAATCGGGTACAGTTGTCATTTTACTTTTCCATTATCTTAATATGATTCTTAGTCCTCTGATAGGACCAAAGAATGTAATAGATCTGCTGGTAAGAGTCTCATTCTGGTTCAGGAAACCCGCGATCACTTGGGCTGTGCGAATGTTTTGGAGAATATCCCTGTATATTTGACCTCTTCTTTAGGCAGGTACCGTTAACAAGCCTTAGTGATAGCGTACTGGGCTAGATGGACCTTTTGGTGTCACCCCATACAGAAATGCTGATGGCAGGTCTTGATGTTAAATTTAGTTATTTATATAGTAAAGGACAGCAATGACGTTTGTTAGCTAAAATAATGCTATCAAGAGGTCACGTAATGGTCTGTTGTTTCCCTTGTCTATGAAATTTGGTGTAGTTAACCTTACTTTTCAGATGCTTTGATCCCCTTGCATGAAAAAGTGCTATAAAAGATTTTTTCGTTGTTTTGGTTTAACAGCATGAGTTTTGTGCACACTTTGTTCTGAAATGCTTAAGTGATATGAGGGATTGGAGATTGGATTTAACTTATCTGCCTGACTTAAACGATGACTCACTACTCAGAAACCTTGCACATTACTATGAGATGGAAGCCTGTGGAGGTATTTGTCGTCATATATGTATTAACTTCATTAAGATGAAAGATGAAAATAAAAATGTTTGTACAAGCATATATTAGCATAATTTTCTGATTACCAGGTATAAAAATGGATCAACTTTATGGAATAATAGGGAAATATTTTGAGGTGAGTGCAGAAAAGTCACTAATTCAAGCCTTTTTCAGCAGTGTTTATTCAGGATACTTTCCCAGGCTGTATTTTCAGTATGTCACTTTTGGTTCTGCAAAGGCAGAGTAATGCAGAACATAGGTAGTCAGAGCTCTGTGTCACTGTTACTGGGTAGTATCACCTTGTTTATTATTTTTAGCTATCTTCTTATCCATTTCATTTGGTCTTAGTGGAGCACAGTCCGAATGGGGACTAGAATTTGTCCATAATGTCACTATAACATTAGAGTTTTTTTATTTCAAACAAGACTGATTCAAAATCTTGTATTATGACATGTGACAGAGCAACGGGACATGAATAAATACCTTTTCAAGGTAATTCTTTTTACCTGCCACCTGTGTGTAACTTAGTGAAGCAGATGTGGAGAATTCTTAGGGGAAGTAGAAATACTGAAAACTGTATAATTGTCAGTATGCTTTCTTGGGCTCTGAAAGTAACTTTCTGCTTTGCCTTGCAGAAGAAGAACGTGAAAGACATCATTTCTTTTCGTGGAGAACTTGTGTGCTTCCATAGACAGGCTAAATATGTTGTTCTTTGCAAATTATGTTTTCTCAGCACATCTAGATGTATATAGTGTGGTCTGTTAAAAATTGAATGTGAAAATCAATTACTGCTATAATTGATTTTAATGTCCAACAGCCTTGGAATAGGTTTGATTGGTGCTGTTTAGCAGAATAAGTAGGTTTTATCTGGGGAAGTTTTAATTGTGGAACTCATCATTTTCTTTTTTTTTTTCTTTTCGTCTTTGCAGGATTAAAGTTTCAAAAAGAGCTGGGAAAAGAAATGGAGAAAGAATATCATTTTTTATGGGATACTGTAACCAAGTTGGCTATGAAATATGATTTTGGAGGTGCTTTCCCAGTACGAAATACGTCACAGCTATTTCTTGAACAGAAACAGTCATTTTTTAGAGGTATTAACAACTCCACAAAATACAGAGTTAGCAGAATTATTTTCCTTATTATCAGCAAAACTTTGGGAGTAATGATATGATTGATCCTGATTAAAAAAACCTAGTGTGGGCTTTGTGACTCCTCTCCTGCTTCCTTTGCCCTCACTAGCAAATCTGGTCACTGATGCTGAAATAAGTCTGAGCGGGTCTTATGGGAGGCATCCAGACTCCACTGTAAAGCCCATGTTCTAGAACTAGTGAACCTCTGCTTATTCTTAGCATGAATAGCATCAACCATGATTTAAATTAGCATGATTAGCATCAACCATGATTTAAAATTTCACTTGACGGAGATTTCAAAATATGACATGCAACTTTTTATTTATATAAATTTAATTAAGCAAACTTATTGATCTTTTTTATGGTATAAAGAATGTGAAGAAAAAATTCCTGACATTGGACTAATCCCACTCAAGTGTGATCTTGTTGAAGAGTGCAGGAGATGTTTTGAAAGATCTCCCTGTTTTAAAAAGGTACTTGTATAACTTCTGTAATCAAGAAATAAGATTGTATTTGGCACAATATACATGACACAATATGATTCAACATGTACATGTGCTGATGTTAATATTAACAGAAAGTTCAGAAAAGAAAAAGAGTTAGTATATCCATATTTTCTCATGCGGTTATTTGGTTGCATTACAGTCTGACTGTTCTTATTTTACACACTGGAATTGCTGTTCTTGTGTACAATTTGCATTTGAAAGATCTAGTTTACTACCAGAAGTTGAAACTGATTCTAGTAAAAGAAAAAAAAATAACTGAACAAAAATTATGACTGTTTCCCCTTCTGTGCTACTTGTGGAGGTGGCTTCACTGCTGTACAATGAGTAATTTTGTTAACCACTGAGTGAAAAGTTGAGCATCTTTGACAAAAGGACAAAAAGTCCTTTAAGTTATATAAACTGAATGAAAATTCCTTCAAATGTGAGATTTTACTTTTATTGTTAGTAATTCTTTGTAAAAAACTGAAAATATCTTGACATAGTATATTTAGAAAGGAATTAAATCATGTCTTGACATTTTCCCATAATACCTATTTTCTAAAATGGGTGTTATTAGAGATATCAGAAAACTCTTAGAATTTCCAGTCTGATTAATATTTGTATTTTTCAGCAATGATCCTGAAATTACTTCCCTAATAACATACAAAGAATTTGATGAACTTCGGCACTGGCATTCTGGCAAACCTCTGACTGAGGAATATGAGAGAGCTCGGTGCAGTGCTGACGGTAAGAACGTTCAAAGCACACGTACCTATGTTGTTAGAGCAATATTGTCAAGGTAGTTGCAGTTTTGGAGAATTACTTGTCATTTTAGGAAATATTCACATCCACGTAAATACTTTTCAAGGTAGAACATTTACAATGGTTCATTTGCATTTAAATGGAGGAATGTTGTGCAGAAATTGTGTATTATCTTGAATAGCCCTGCCAAGTATGATACAATGAGAACTTCTAGTCAGATATTCATGTTATGCTCCCTTGTGCTTGCAAAAGGCTTTTATATCATAAACTGTATGTGCATGTGTAATTTAATATTGACATGCATAGTTTGGATAATTTCTTATTAAACTAATCCATATATATGTGTGTGTCATCTAGTCAAATGTTTGCACAGTGGATGCATAGCAAATTCTATCTTTTAAAACAGCATTAAAATTCAGCATAGAAAAAGCAGAAGTTGGTTATATCATAATTCCTGATGATCTATATCATAGTTTCCTGAAGTGTTTACCAATCTGAAACACTGAGGAAAACAAACCACAGACTCAGTTTTGAGCTTAGGTTTCATTTCATATTTCCATGAAATGAAGTGTACAGTTCTGTGCATTCCAGAATGTACTAAAAGTTTTTCTCAAAGATATTACTGTGGTCTCCTGCATCATATGTTCAGTTAAGCTGGGAAGAACCTACCAGGTGAGAGGAAGTCGTTGATTACATATTGTTACTTTGGTGCTACTCATGGTTTTCATCCCGTGTCTAGAAATGTTTCCTGAGTAGCCGTTGGTATCACTTGACCTATGAAGCCAGGATTCCTTCTGGTCATGTTTCTGACTGCAGTTCTTTGCATTTCTCCTCGCACTGTGATTTTCAAAGGCAAATTTACAGGGCAGTCACTGTCAACTTAACCTACAGAGAAGTAGCTAGAGCATTTTTCCATAATGTTAGAGTTGAGGTTTTATACCTGTCCAGCTGAAGAAGGCAGCCTGTGTTTACCTGAGGACTCTGCTAATGTGTACCGTTCCCTCAGCCTTTCCTGTTCAAATCAGAAAGAGTGAGCTCTGAGATGCATATTCACACTGAGGAAGTGATGCAGCATTTTGATTTTGGAGTCAGAGAGAAATACCTAGGGTTGTGTACCTAAGTATTTGTGTGCTCACTATCAGCCGTTGGCTAGCATTACATGTGTTTTTTTCAGTAGTAGTATTTTTTATGACAGGCTCTTGTTTGGAGGCAAAGTTTTCTTTTTGAAAATCTGAATTGCTTTTTGAGAACAACTGCCTAGTTCCATGGACTATGTAGGAAATCCAGCCGTTTTATTCAAATGCTTACAGCTTTTTTCTAGGGATCCCACTTGTAACAAAGTTTTGCAGTACTTTTGGTGTGTGCTTAGGGTAATCGGAATTTGAACCCATAACCCAGATAAACAAGTGTTGAAGTTTGGTGAGTCTTAGCCAGGCTCTTTAAAAATATGGATTTTACCTTTTATATTAATGAGAAACTTAAGGGAAACTTAGCCATTACAGTGTGGAATTTATCTGTGTATTTTTTTCATCAAACATATTTGTGTGCAGCAAAATCCAAAGATCCGCGTGAAAGAAGACAAATACAAAAGCTACAGACTTTCCATCGTTTTTATGGAAGCACTTTGGAAAACAGGCCTTCAAAGACTATTGTGTACCAAGGGGATGGGCCAGCGAATGCTAATGCTCCTGACAAAAAGACAAAAAAGACACATGTGAGTCTATTCAGGTTGCTCATTTCAAATTTGCTTCCTTTGAAATGTCCATGAAATTTCCATGTCCTCTGAATTTTCCTTGAAATGTCATGCTTTTAATGCATTAGGACTTCTGCATTGAATAAATTAAATTATCTTTATAGTTCAAGTTCAATTTTCAAAAATATTTTTTCACTAGTTGTATTGTTGAGTGATTATATTTTAATAAGCACAACAAGTTAATTAAAAATGTAATAAATATAAAGTCTATTAAGGCTGATAGGTTTGGGCCAGTGAACAAGAAGTTCGTGAAGTGAATGAGACAGGATTTAAGCAATTTCATTTGATCTTCACGAACTTCTGGACAATACTGCAAAGTTCACCATTCATCCATTTATTTTTCTGCATTATTTATAAACATCAGATGTGTTTGTGAAGGAAATATCCTTCAAAATATTATAATTAATTCCAGCTAGACTATTATGCAAATATTTTGTGAATATTTGTCACAGACATATTATTTTTACTAATATATTTGTAACAGGAATACTAATAAACAATATGAAGCAAAATAATTTGAGTAATATTTCAAAAGAGTACTATTTTTCTTTTAGTACCGACTGTAGGTTACAGCCTCTTTAACCATCAAAAGTCTATTTTGACCAATTTCCTATCCTCAGATTCTTAATTCTTAATTTAAATAATTAAATAAGTAAATTAATTCTTAATTATTGTTAATTTATTGAGAAAATTTCAATATGGTTAGAATTTCTATTACCTCTGGGTAAAATAAAAGCTTCATATTTAGCTTTCAGACATCTGCTATTTTATTTTTTCACCTTTGTACACTTTAATGTTGAGAGATGCTTTTTACTGACATTTATAATGAGAGTTGGATAAGCTTGTAGCACAAAATATAGTGGCATCCAGAAATTATGTATCCCTCAAAATTGCAGGGATGCCTTAAACAATTTTCAAGACATAACACAACACACAACTGAATTGAAAACTGGAATGTACTTACAGTGATTACATGTAAATTACTTACAGTGAGGGCTTCTTTTCATATGGTACTTGCATGATGCTTGTCATGTTTGAATATTTTAATTTTTTGGATAGAAAAGTAAAGCAGAAATAATTGCAGAAGAGAACAAGAAGCGACTAGAGATTCTAAAGGAAAAGAAAGAGCAAGAGCAATGGGAAGCCTTGAAAACATCAATTGAGAAGGAAATAAAGCAGAATCCGACTGCTGGAATAGATAAATTAGAGAAGTTTCTCAAGACCCTTCACAGCAAATCTGTGAAGTTGAGAGCAGAGATAGCAGGGCTGTCGGCCTGTTCAGAAGTGTGGAAGGAACACTGCAAGAGGCAAGGTATGGTGGCCAGACTCGTGTTAGCATCCACCTTGCCCCCCGATCAGCTTTTCTCTTGAACGAAGAAAGTGACTTTGCATGTTCTCAGCTAAAAGAAAGACCACCTACTTGGAGAGTACTAACAGTGCTTTTAATTGTTAGCAGACTTTGATCTCCAATTTGCAATTTCAGGATCCTCTGGCTTGGATATAAACAATCCACTCAGACTAGATTGTAGTTACTGTTGCTCTTTGGCTCTGTTCATCTATTGCATAGGCAAATCATTTATTGTATATGTCTTCAATGAAAGTGTAATGTGCACGTTAAATACATCCATGTCACAGTGTTTAGTTTGCAGAAGTGATTAGTCTGAAGAATGATGACTTGCTGAGCAATCCATTTAACTATGGTTAGAGATGTGCAGTTCCACTAGAATTAATTTGTTTATTGTTTATCCTAAGTCAGGAACATCAAACTGGAGCTGCATGTCGCCTGCAAGCAGCTCAGACAGGTTTATCAAAAGCCATCAGCTACTTGACTTCTCTTCTATAGCTTGGCTTGCAAGGACAGAGTATTTGGGTGTTTGGTCTTTACAAGCACCCTTGTATAGGTCACATGAGTTTGAATAGTCTTTCTCTAGTTGTTTTTAAATAAAATGCTTTTTTAATTTGTCCTAAATGTTTTTGGATGGATAAGGTCTCTTAAAAAAATAAAACACATGATAAATCATATCCTTCAGTGATGCTGTCAACTCTCTTTTTATTTATTATAAAAAGGTAAGAAGCCTAAAGATTTAAGCATAGCTGTGCAAGTGATGAGGAGAATACATATCCTCCTTGTGAAATATCAAGATGTCTTGGAGAAATCCCACTTCGAAAAGCTGATCAGATGTCTGAGACGTCTTGGATTTGAGAATTTGGCATGTTCTCTATCTGAGCAGGTAACTTTATATATTTATTCTACTAAAATGGCGTATCAGCCATGTTTTATTAAGCATTGATTGATGTGTTTAAGATCTTTACTAAGCTTATTTTATTTTGTATTGTGCCATGAGAGTGCTTTGTGCCCTCAATAAAACATATTAAATTTCAGGAAGCAGAGTTGTACGTTCCCCAGATCTCAAACTATCTACTGTAGAGAAGGATTGTGGTGATAGAGGGTGGATGTTATCAAGTTCAAAGCATCTTGCTCAGATATAGGTCTTTGGACTAGCAGACCTCCATAGGGCTCTGCCAGTATAAGTTTTTCTGTGATATTATGGTATAAGTTTTAAGATGTAAAAGCTTTTCTGTAGCTTTCAGGATTGAGTGATGTAACTGGACATGACAGGGATTTTTATTTATTTATATATTATTTATATGATATCTGAAAATATCATGCTTTACAAAAACTTGGGCTCATACTCAGCACGCGGTCTTTTATGTTGAGCTGCATTCTGCAATGGTGATTCATTGTACAAGACCATGTGGTGAGAATTTCTGGAGGAAATATTCTAAAAATGTATTCTTGTATCTTTCTTAATGCTCACACGGAGTTCTAAAGAGCAAAGTCTCTGCAATCTTTTTGAGACTCTTCCTAGTTTTCAAAACAGCTTGAATTTAAATTTGACCTTATAGGTAAGAGAAAGTGATGAGACGCGGACAAGCATCTATGCTACTCAAGTGGGACCAGCTCGTTTTCAGCTGCAATATATGGACTATTACTTGCTCAGAGAAGAGAGAAATGATCCAGATCCCAGAGTGCAGCATTTCATACCAGACACGTGGCAGGTGATTAAATACAAATCATTGTATTTACATTGTATAACATTATCTGATATAATTTCTGATATTTTTCCCCACTTAAACATATACATTTTTGCACTTCTTGTGAAAAATACTAGTGTTCTAAGTTCAGCAAATTCAGTATATTTTTTTGGACTGTATTCCACATTTTTTTGCTACGCAGTTTTTCCACTGAGACCTTGGCCCTAGGAATTCAACCTCTGAAATGTCAAGTCCATGGGATTTCACTATTCCTCACCTTATTTGATGTGTTTGATGGTGGTAATGCCCCATTTGGATAATCCTTTTCTTTTTTTTTGCTTTTTTCTTTTTTCATCCTCTGCTCACTTGACTTTAAGGAGTAACTGGTAACATGAGTTGCAAAATGAAATGTTAATATCACAGAATATGTTAGTAATACTTCTCTTACCTCTTCTGTATCCTTTGCCCTGTCCTTTTACAGATATATGTAAGTTGAGACAGCATAGAAGTAGAGAGTAATAGGGAAGAAGACAAAATAGTGAAGTGTATACTAAGAGCAGAAGAGACGTTTGGGCAGTGTTGAGGTAACTTCTACAATGCAAAAAAAAAAAAAACCCTACGTTGTATACAACAGTATTTTTTTTTTTTCTAAAACACTTCTGACTTAACTTGTTTTGATTTTTATTTTTAAAATGTCTGTTTTGGGAGTGAGAGTTCTGATATCAATATCTTGGGCCAAATCATTGAAATGGGTAATTTATAATTTGCAGTATCATTTTTTTTACAGCAAGAAAAAGGAATACAGTAATGTATCTACTAAGTTGTTGTGATCTTGTGTATTCTCAATTGCAAAAATAAGAGATGTTTTCTTAGAAAGAGCTTGTTTAATCAATGAGAAATCCTTTACAAGATGCCTTAGACGTGACTCCTTTCCTCTCTCAGCGAGAGCTTCTTGATGCTGTAGATAATAATGAGTCTGCAGTGATTGTTGCTCCCACTTCATCAGGAAAAACATATGCTTCATACTACTGCATGGAAAAAGTCCTGAAAACGAGCAACGATGGAGTGGTTGTGTATGTTGCTCCTACAAAGGTAAGGCTGCATCTTGCTGCCTAATCTGCATATATATCTTTTGATTTCAAGCCCATGCAGTGTGTTTTGTGTGTTAATATCTACACAAGTATTTTAAGATATGTGAAAATGTGCAAGAGGTGGCATTTGAGGTAAAACATAAGAATATCAGAAGCGTAAGAGCGTGGTAAAGTAATATTAGAACAGAAAAATGACCAAGCAGGGCAAGCTGTCCGATTCCAATTGAGCTTACCATCAGATGGTAGAAGAGAAAGTTTAAGAAACTCCAGACAGTTGTGAGACTTTTTTTTAACAATAGATTGTCCTAATGTTTAAAAATTGACTTAAGAGCTAAAGTATGATGTTTTTATTCCCTCCAAAATTTGACATCAACACAAGCTTTGGCTTACAGTCAAAGACTGAGAATGAATATATAATTACATGTGCTGTTACTCAGTAGTAATCTCTATGAATCAGTTTATATAAATAAAATCAAAATTTGTATGGATATATTCAGGTTGGTATCAAATTGATGTTTTAATTTGAATATCAGAGCCTGGTTTCAGGACTTAGGTATTTACACTTGTAGCCCCAGGGCTTGAGGATCATGAAAGTGCTTGTAGATGCTGTAGAATATTACTTGTTTTTCAGCTGTTCTAAAAGTAATTAAAATACAGAATTAATACTACATAATCCACCACTTGAAAACATTTTGCGTATAATGGAAAATCTCAATAGTAGTTTGAGTATAGTTTTCAGTGTAGAAATTCTTGACAGTCTAGGCTTGTAGATTAATATCAGTTGGTACTGAAAACTTTTCTACATATCAGAATGTCATATAAGTTTGGATACACACTCCTAGTTTTATTAATGATGTATTTTACTTAAGGCTCTCGTAAACCAAGTGGTGGGAATTGTGTATAGCCAATTCACCAAGAAACTTCCTGATGGGTTGGTGGTGTGTGGAGTCTTCACTCGGGATTATCGCCATGATATCATGAATTGTCAGGTATATGTTTATGAATGCTTTAATATGGAATAACAATGCCCTCCAATTTATCATGTGGCTTCTAAAAATGTTACTGATTCTGGCAATATTGCGCTGATTAGTTGCTCTAGTTTAATTAATTAAAATTCTTTGAACACTAGTATGTAGGCAATGCAAATCCAGGCAAATGAAGCAGATGCTGTTTTCTTTCTGCTTGATTGTGTGACACAAAGTCCTTACAGGCCTTACTGACATCAGCCTCTCATTAAATATTCCTGTGTGATGCATTTCTATATGATCCCTTTCAGTCTGTTTTCACTAGCTAGTGTGGATGAAAATCACTTATAAATTCTTATAAATTCTAGTGAAATGTTAGAGTTCAAACTGTGAAAATCTTGGAAATAAATTAAGTGGATTTGGCTCAGAGCTGGACAAAGATTGAAACACACTGATGGTTTGAACTGAAAACCACGGTAAGATCTTAGTTTTAACCAGGATGATAATTTGCTACTGCTGTTGCTGTGGAAAGCTGAGAGACTTAGTTGGCAGCAGTATAAAACCTTGGGATAAAGAGGAGTAAACTTAATCTATATTATAGATACAGTATGATTTTTGTGTAGCCATTAACCTTTGGAAAGCTTGTAAGCTTGTTAGTGAAAAGTACAATAAAAATGAGCATTTGTTACTATCTTGGCACTGAAGTTTTTGGTTTTTTCCCTTTTACAAGATGCTTTCTTTCAAGCCAGTGTTCTTTTATTCTTAAATAAAAGTATTTAAAAAGAAAACTGGTAAAGTAAATTAACTTTCTTGCTCATAGTAACAATACCCTAGACACAATCCTGCTTTCTCTATTAATGGCAAAAGTGAAAAAATATCAACTATAGAGTTTTGCCTGTTAGCAGCTGCTCTTGCACCTTTTTGCAATTATAAATTTGGTTGCAAGATGATTCTACACAGGTTAGTCATTCTTGCTTATCTTGAAATCAAATATATTTTAATTAAAAAAATGCAATCTTCCTGTGTTGTCAATTTATTTGAAAAAAATGTTGACAAATCTTTCTTAGATACTAGTCACCGTGCCTCAGTGTTTAGAAATCTTGATGCTATCCCCTCGCTGCCAGAATTGGACCAAGCGGATACGATATGTTATATTTGATGAGGTAGGTGGCTTTTGATGCTAATCAACTTAACAAGTATAAGAAAAATCCTGGGGAAAAATACTAAAGAATCATTTTTCATTATTCATATTATTGCTGATAAAACAAATTTTCCAGAAATATTATTTCAGACTTCAAGCTTCTCAGATATAATTATGTTTTGCTTTTTACTGGTAGCTAATAGTGTTTTCATATTCCAGTAAAGGAATTTGAACTGCATGTGCTCCTGAGGACTACCAGATTTCTAATCAAAGCTTCCAGGACCTTGCCTTATTTCTCTCAAGATAGCCAACTGAAAAACTAAAGGTTTCCAACATAATGTCAGTGGTACAAATGGAACATTCTAGACCTAGATCATAAACATTTCACAGGATAAGGTTAATTTTTCCAGGGTAAAAAGTCGGTGATTAATTCTGCTGTATTTAATATTCAAACTGCAGTCTTATTTCTTCTGAATTAAATTAGTTGCTAGAGCTGTCAGTGAGTATCTGGGGTACAAATGATAGATGTAGTTTCAAAATTTAGGCTAATTCACTGTCCAGTGAAGTCTAGAGAGACTGGGCACTTGATTTGGCTCTCATGGTTGTTTGCTTGTAACATAACAATTAACTCAGTAGTGACCTCGCAAAAATGTATTGCAGAATACAAACCAGTTTCTGTTATAGGTGTGTTTTGACAAGGAAGACTTCTCCTTTTCACCAGTTCTCTTTTCTGCAGGTCCATTGCCTTGGTGGTGAAATTGGAGCAGAGGTTTGGGAGCATCTTCTGGTAACAATTCGGTGTCCGTTTTTGGCATTGTCTGCTACTATCAGTAACCCAGAGCACCTAACTGAGTATGCTTGGAGTTTTCTTGCTCAGAAGGGCATATATAAATTGTATATGAAGTTTTTTGAACAGAGAAGTCAACTATTATTTGGAGACAAGAGATAGAGTTGCATTGTTCTACATTTTAGGCTACCTCTACCTTCATACTTGGCCATAAATAATACTGCAACTTTTATCTTTCTGTAGTGAGAAAGTTCCTTCTGGCTTTTTAAGTTTTTAGGAAAGAAGAGTGTAGCAGGCCCATACATTTCCTTGAACTGTCAAAGCCTGATAAGCATAGCGGCCCATCACTGGACAAGGAAGACACTTGCACTGTATGTTTGTATGATGCAGACATTTTAGCACTTATGCCTTGCAACCTGAGATATGTTGAAAAAAAATGCACTACATATGGTAGGCAGAGACTGGAGGTAGGAATCAAGCAGATTTCAGTAGCAGTTGTTATACTTCAGTTGTAGCAATTTTATTAAAATGTTTTCTAAGTGTTAGCTTTTCTTTTTCTAAAAACCTTCTACTATAGGTGGTTACAAACTGTGAAAAGGTATTGGCAGCGTGCTGAGAAAACAATAGAAGAAAGCTCTACACACTCTGAAGAGAATTGTGCAAGAAAATATAAAGTGAAATCGAAAGTAAAAGAACAAAAAAAATCCTATCATGTTAGACTAGGTGTGTATTGGGATATTTTTAAACTAAACAAATGCTTCTTGATGTGAAAGATTTAAATTCTTTTCTGAAAATTGTAATAACTGCATTAATTTAGGCATATGTATAAAGTAAATACAAATCTTCAGGATTACATGCTTGTTTTTTAAAGCAAACGGATGCTTCATAGTGGCATTTTTGTCTATTCACAGTTCTGTATGGAGAGAGATACAACGATTTGGAAAAGTATGTGTGTTCTGTAAAGGGCACTGACTTTCTTATTGAACATTATCACCCATGTGCTGCATTAACAGTCAATCACGTAAGCATAGTACTGGTGTCAGACGTGTCAATCAGCTCTTGCAGTAAGCAGTAAGGTTTCCCTTCAAATGATTATTTTTATTTTGTTTAACCTCCTGGCAGATTGCAAGCTATGGTGTTCCTTCAGACCTTTCGCTGTCGCCGCGGGAGAGTGTCCAGCTGTATGACACAATGGTAGAAACCTGGCAGGAGTGGCCAAGGGCACAGGTGTGTATAAGTGGTGGTGTGTAGAATGTATCAACAGAAATAGAAAACTAAATGTTATGGGTTTTGTTGCTGGTATTTTCAAGGAGCTAGATCCTGAGGAGTTTGTCCTTTTCAAGAATAAAGTGGTAATAAAAAAGATGGATGTGAGGAAGTATGAACAAGAACTGAAGAAAGAAATAACCCAATGGATTGCAGCTGGCCAACAACAAAAGGTAATGGCTGTTACAGGAGAGCTTTCTCAAAGTTTATACATAGTTTTAATATAATTATGCCTATTTGAATCCTTTTCTATAACCATAAGTCACTGTGGTCACTTATGTGACCATAAGTCACTTATCATAAGTATGTATGTCACTATGTAAATGATAGAAATTAAAATGATGAGCAGAAAATCAAGTCCTTAACTAGAAGTGAACTGTTCATATATAATACAAAAGAGTTTGAAGAAGCAGCAGATCAACAACAAGAAAACAACCATGAAATTCAGGAAATAAACTTATTTTTAGAATGTGATACTTAAATGTAAAACTTACTGTAATTTGTATATGAGTGATGCTCTATTAACCGTACAGTGCTGACAGCCAAGAAGCCACAGTTTGTATTTTGAGTTTTCCCTGAACTCCATTTATGTTTTACAGACCTTTTAGCCTGTAAACTGTCTGTGGTTATTGCTGTTAGAGGCTAATGCAGGAAACTGAAGAGCTGATATTCTTTAGCCTCCAAGCAGAAGTTTATGTCACTAACATTTGTTCAATAATAATGCTTTGGTCAGGTTCATGAGCTACTGGAGCGTCTTAAGCCAAGACCCCTGGATTGCTCAAGAGAGAAAAAGTGGGCCAATTTTGCCTGCTTTGTTGACAAGTTACATGAGATGGGTAAATTGCCTGCTATATTTTTTATGTAAGTATTATGTTCCATATATTATATCTGTATTTCCTGGACTCAGAAGTGATACCCAGAGGTGAACATTGACATAACTTGACAACATTTGAATAGTAAATGCTAGCTTTGTTTTAAAAACGTACGAAATAGGGAGTCTGTGTGCATATTCTCATTGTAATAAGGCATAGGAATAATCACATAAAATAGGAGGTTTGCTCATGGCAGTGCCAGGGGGCCTTGCTCTTCCTTATGCTGGTCACTTTCATAGTAGGGGGCAGCATGTGACTGCCATTTCAGTTTTCACATGTCTCATGCTGATGAAAAGGAATTTCTAAGATGTCTCTAGGAAGGAAGGAGAAAAAGAGTATACATGTAAATGACACATCTCAAAGGACTGTAGTTGGCAGTAAATTGCATCTTTTTTCTATCTTTAGATGACAATCCAACTGTAATTATTCCTATGGCTGATTTTAGGCTGCATCCAGTAATTTCCCAAACCACATTTTGATTTATGTCCTTCACGTAGGAGGACTACTCTGTGAAGAGCAACATCATTTGTGGGCAATTATGGGAAGTTCCAAGCTGCTCTTCCTTTCAGCTTTAGAAAGCTGAAATGCTTTCCCTTCACTGACCCTAGAATTGTAGATCCTTACAAATTCCTGGTGGCGGACAGCTCTTAGGATTGTATGTAGAGTGTGATCCTTCCCTAGTGGACACAACTGAGCAATGAATAGGACATAGGACATGTGCTGGCCCAGTGATCGTGGAGGTACCACCTAGGGGTACCAGCTGCAGAGGTGGGGTGCAGCAGTCCATTATCTCAGGCTCTTTTAAGGTGCATGTTCACTGAAATAGCTTTGGTAGACGTTCAGGGAAAGGGGCAAGAGTCAGAATTTATAAACCCTTTTCTAGCTGAATGTCCAAATGCTGAGAAATTCTGATAAAAATGAAGGGGTTATGTAAACATCAAAAGTAGGAACTGGCTTGAAGTAGGAGGTTGGTATTTGCCCTTTTTTTCCTTAGACCGTTACTGAGAAATGAGGTTGCAAAGCAATCTAATCTCTAGTATTATATTGCTCAGAGTTTCAAAGTGATAGAAAAGTAAACAGAAATGATTGTTTTGAACTCTTTCATCCATAACAGCTTAATTTAAGGAGAAATTGAGAAATTATCCCCTGTTATTAGTATCTATGTTTGATCTTTCTGAGGATCAAGTTTTCCATTTTTTGCTCTTGGTGACTGCTGCAACAGGAATAATAACAAAAAAAAGTTTTATCTGAGAGTGAAGATGGAGGAGTTTTCATCACAGTTAACTCCAAGCAGTCAAGTACAATCAACCCCAAGCAGTTCAGTATTGAAAGAAAGAAAGAAAATATATATATAATATATATATATATAAATGAGGAAGGATAGCTGTGTAGATGATCAAGAAAGCAAGGATTGATTCTTAACTGTCCACTTGAGAATAATTAAAATGGCCTAAGATGTATAGTCTGATTTGTACATCCGAGTGTTTAGCTTAGGGGAGGGTGGAACCGAGTGTGCTTTTTGTGTATAATTCTCTGTCAGAGCCACTTCACATTCTACGACATCATTTTGGAATAACTGCGGTATGAGGGTGCATGTGGGTTGTGATTTGGAGACAGAATAGGGGATGTGCTTCTAATGAATACAGTTATTCCTAGGTATAAGGGCTGATTGATTATTATCATAACAGCATGCTTATAAATAAAAGGTGTGTTGGAATTCACTTAACTAATGTGCATTATGTATTTATTTTAAGTTTTAGCATAAAGTCGGTGGAAAGGGCAGCCTGGAGTGTATATTTCAATTTAAGGGAAAAACAAAAGAATGAACGAGACCCTAATATCGAGAGAGAAAAAGAAAATTTAAAAAACAAACTAAGCAAAGTAAATAAGCAGCTACAGAAATACCACGTTTCGTAAGTACTACAACGATTTGCTGTTAAAAAGCTTACCTGTTGTCACAGAGCGCAAGGAGGTGCCAAGCTGACGGGCAGGGTGCCCAGCGTGCGGGCGCAGCGCAGCACTGCGCGTGCTCCTCAGGCCGGGCCGCCCCGCGCGCACCAGGGGCCCTGGGGCAGGTGCCAACCAAGGCGCGGGCTCCTGTGCACAGCCCAGCCGCACGGAGAGCCCGGTGCCACTGGCTGCTTGGAGCATGGAGTGTCCAAGAGGAAGAGATGTGAGAGAAAACCCGTCAGGAGTAGCCTGGAATTGAGATATGTGTCATTATACCAGAATCTCTTTCCTCGGGCTTTTTTTTCATGCAGTGACTTTAAACCAGTACAGGGTCTGAGCCTGTCGCGGGGCAGCCACTGTGGGAGAGCGTTTCCTTAGCTTGGCTTCTCCACGGCTGCTTACAGCGGCACAACGCTGAGGAGTGAGTTCCTTTGTGCCTGATGAGATGCCCTTTGAAAATGTCAGCCTTTTGCCTTGCTCTGTATCATTTGCTTAATTTGCTTCCCCTCTAACCATGAATGTTCTTGGCTTTGCGATTATTGGTCTAGATTGGTATTTGCCAATTTGTATTCAGTTACAGGGATTGTCAGGAGCACTAATCATCATATATTGCACTGGTAATGATGACAGAATTTCATTCTTTAGCCATAATATCACAAAAGAATGAACTTTCCTCACCTCAGTATTGCTACTTATAACTTTGGAAAACTCATTCTTAAATTAGACACATATTTAGACATTGAAATATCATCTTTAATCTGATTCTGAAGAGTTTTCCCCTCCTCTCTTCTTCAAATGCTTGTAGTCCATGTTAATGTTATCATTGGCAGTAAATCTTATATCAGTTTGATGTTGAGTTGATTCTGCTATAGAATCGTGTTTACCTTATTAAATTTTGCAAAATTTAAGGTACTTTTATTATGATACACAAAAATGATGGAAGATAAAGACAACCTGTGAATCTTCTCTGTTTCAACCGGAGTTATTTGCTGGAAGTGGAAGTAGAATTAGAAACACATTTCCATTAATATACATGTTTTTATGTTTGAATCTGGAGTTTAGAAAGGAGTGAATTGCAGTTTTTAGAATCAAAATCATGTTTCAAAGTTGAGAAATATACGTTAAAATATGTCTGCAGCAAAAATAATGATTTTATATTTTTACAGTTATATCAGAAAAAAGATTTCCAATAAGGAAGAAGGTGTAATGCTTGCTCTGGCTGAAAAAGAACGCTTAAAAGAAAGGCTTAGAAAGCTTCGTAGGAACCCTTCTGCCTATTCTTATGCTAATACTAAGGCTGTGGATGAAGAGGTAATTCATTCACTAATATTTTTAACAAGTTTTGGTTTTGTATGTCTAAAATACATAAGTTCATGCATAAATACATAAAACATGGAAGATGTGATTCAGCGGTACTTCCTAACAGTAAGTACTGTGCTCATGAAACTTTCTCTGGATATTTTTATCTAAGTTTTGTTCCAGGTATCAATCTTAAGTGACTTTTTTTTTTAGGATGTAGCCAGATCTACTTATTCTGCCCACAAAAAGTTAGCATCTTGCGCCTCTGATCGGGATCACAGAATACATAAAGTAATGACTTTGCTTCCATGAGCTCTCAATGGTGTGGTTCTATCCCCTGTTAATTCCAATGTCAGTATGATGTTTTTCTGAGTGAGTCGTTAGATTTGGCTACATGGCATCTTTGTGTACTTATCTATAACATTTCAAGCCCTTACTGTCTAGAAAAATAAATAATAAGTTACTTTACATAGGAAGAACTCCTGGCCATCACAGAGCAATAATTTTCCTTGCTCTTCAATATGCTTATGCTCTGCTGAGAAAGGGAGCGGGGGGGGAGGAAAAAAAAAGAAAAAAAAAAAAAGACCAGAAAATACCTAGACCCTGGAAGGTTAGTATCTATCCATCAGTAAGGGTAAAGTATTTGTCTATCAATTCTTAAGAAATATTTTGGATATGATGTGATTGCCAGCAATAGTCAATGACAGGGCCTTGGTCCAGGAGGCCTCCTCTATTACCAGAGTTCCTGAGAAATGACTGTGGTTCATAGGCTATCTCTTACCTAACTCTGTTATTATTGTTGAAAGATAATTATGATATACACCGCTTAATTCAGGGAAAATATTCATCAAAAATTTGATTAACTGCCTTGGTAATGCTTTCTCATTGTGGTTCATCTTCTGCAAGGCAGAAATATTCTGCGTATTGGGTCCAGGACTGAAAATGCTCATGATTGCCATGAATGGCAACTTGGGATCCCAGTGGCACTTTTGAACTACTGTCAGTTAGCTTCAAAGAAACCCAGCTTTCCATAGCTGTGGGAGGATGGAGTCTGTGAGCAAGTCTGTTGGAGCTGGGAGAGGATCTGCCTCAGTGCTGGGCTTGGCCATTGGCACGCCCCGCCTGGCGTGTGTGATAAGTAGTAAAGGAAGTGGAGGCCAGAGCCTAGGCTTGTGCTCCTGCTGCAGCCACTGCTGAAGCCACCCAGCTGCTTACTTTGTGCTTCAAGTTTACCAGAACTGATGAGCAGCTGCATTTCTCTGTCCTATTTGGAACTCAGAAAAAGTTGTTTTTTTGTTTTCATTCAAATACCACTGCATGGTTTTACCCACTGGCAAAACTTGCTTGTAATTAATACTTAACATTTGTGTTTGCTTGTAGACTTTGAACAAGATCTTGGATCGAGTTAGACTTCTGAAGAAAGGTGATGAGCAGATAAGGCTGGCTCTGAGGGGCATTGGGTATCATCATGGCTCTATGTTCGCCAAGGAAAGACAAGTAGTGGAGATGCTCTTTAGGCTGGGCTATATTAAGGTTAGTGAATGAGAATCAGTTTATGGGCAAGTTTCATTTGTTTGTTTTGAAAACACTTTGATGTTTCCACACCCCCTATAATTTTGAATTACATTATCTTTCACCAGTGATAAAATATATCACATTTGGATTTGTCATGCTCACTTTTTAAATGTTGATGTGAAATTTTTCAAAATTAATGAAATCAAGTAAGTGAACTGTAAGGCTTACCTTGTGCATAGAAATTGCTACGCTTCAGGTTAGTGTATCACAGTAAATGTGTTCTAGTGAAATGAGCTCTAGGAATAAGATATGTCATTTTGTCTCAATATTATTTCCAGTTGTGTTTCATAGAAGATATGATATAAACCTTCAAAATATGCAAGCATATTTTATGAAAAACAATAGTAAAACTCCTTTGGATCTGAGTGGGATGTTAGATTGTTTTTGATCAGATAATATCATATCTAATAGATGTACTAATATTTGATACTTTTGTAGGTAGTAACAGCAACTGGATCACTCGCTTTAGGGATCAACATGCCCTGTAAATCTGTCATCTTTGCGGGAGATTCTGTCTTTTTGGATGCCCTAAATTACAGACAGGTAATCCTGTTTGCATTACAAGTACAGTACATACATCCCTGTCATCATGCATAAATTCAGGCAATGTGTTTCCTTTTACATATACTTCTGTGTATATGCTGAGTTTTATCCTTTTGCTTCAGTGATGAAAACAATTCTAGTAAAGATGTTTCAAAAGTGGCAGCCCCCAAAGAATGGGCAGACCTCTTTCAGCACTGAAAATACTGCAGTTAAGTTAAAGCCATAGATTCAGCTTTCAGTTAGGCAGGTCAGTAGAAAAGAAAATTCTTTTGCTTAAGCCAAGTTGTTGTAAAACATACATGAAAAACACGCTCTAAGAACATAGAGGGGTATGTGATGAGGGAAAGCTCGCTGACTGGATGAAGAGGGGTCCTGGAGCGAGCTCCCTCTGGGAAGCACTGCAAGCGCAGCCAGAGGGGCTGAGGGATTGAGCCCCTTGCTCAGTCCCTGCTTTCCTGCTCCTCTGTGTTCAGACAACCTGGGTTTGCCCAAACGCTGCCGTTTGGCCTCTGGTCCCAGGCTGCAGCTGATGCCTGGTAGCGCCAGAAGGGAAAGCGTCAGTGGCTGGAGCAGCCGCCTGCCGAGCCTGCTGATTTCTGGCCTTTATTGAGGCCGCATACGCGGTAGCCCTGTGTACAGATTAGATAGATTCCATGTAAAAAAACACTCATTTAAACATTATTGTTAAAACTATCCTCCTCTTAGATGTCAGGACGTGCCGGAAGACGTGGACAAGATATGATTGGAAATGTGTTTTTCTATGATATCCCACTGCCCAAGGTTGAAAGACTTATCAAATCCAATGTCCCTCAACTGAAAGGCCAATTTCCTCTGACTATTTGCTTAATACTGCGACTCATGCTGATGGCTGCAAAGGCTGATGACAAAATTGATGCCAGAGCAAAGGTATAGGAATTTTTTTTTCATAGGAGTTGAAATATGGTGTCTGATTAACTTGAGGAAGAAGATACATATTTCTAAAGTAAGCAGTCATTCTGCAGGTATAATTGCATATCCTGTTTATTCCTCCTTTGTTTTAGTGTGCTGTGAATTTTCATGCACCTATTATCTTGGCAATAAATATTATTATTTTAGAAAGGAAGGCATTTTACTGTAAGTCTTGTATATAATATTTGCATTAACTACACTTGCAGAATCAGAAAATCTTGCAGATAAGAGATTATTATTGTTGGCTTAGAATGCAATGATTTAAATAAATTGGCAATGAAGACAAATTGTTCAAGGAGCCCCTTCTGTAATCTATCAGATACATATGGATATTTATTTTCAAGAATGTAGAAGATAAGCAAAAGATGCATTTATTAAATTCAAACATAACTGGTGTCAGCTGTTTTGAGATGAAGTAAATTAGTAGACTTCATATAATTTTTAATATTTTAATAAAGCTTACAGAATAATGATCAAGTTCCTGGTTTTAGTTTAAAAATACAAGTATAAGTTCTGGACCTTATAAATTAGTAAATGAGTATATGAACTTCATGTAACTAATTCCACATAGCTCAGTATAAACTAAAAACATGCTGATATCAGGAACATGCCAGACAAAGAATGGTCTTTTCACAAGAATTTGTGAAAGTGAGTTGGGTGCAAAAACCGAAGCAAACCAAAAAACCCAAACAAACAAAAAACCCAATCCCACTCAGCATTTCTATGCTGAAAAATGACTGATGAAGCAAACATCAAAACTGGATCTGCAATGTCTTTGTTTGTTACAATAAAGACTTGCCCTGAGGTTCCTAATTTGGGCGGGGTTTATTCTTTGTTTGGCCAGGTGATGTCAATCTTGAAGCACTCACTGATGTCCTTCAAGCAAGAAAGACACATTGAACTCCTAAAAATCTATTTTATCTTTTCCTTGCAGTTTCTTATCAAAGAGGTAAGTGATCATTCATTCTAGATAGCAGCAGTCTGTAAATGCAGAGTTTTTTTTTTCCTTCAACCTATCAGTTCTCCAAGTGAAGAACTTCTGTGTGTGCTTAGCACTCCTTGACTTAGCACTGTTTATATTCCATAGCAACAGGCAAGTGTCTGTAGAAATTTAAGGGAACAGATAAAATGAGCGGACTTTAAGCCTAAGGTATGAATTTTGTGAGATAAATGAAATGAGGAAGGCTTCATGGTATGGTCTGTGTAACTGTGATCACGTATTGATTTGGAAAGTACGAGTCGCGCTATGTGGTGCTTGCAGGACTGACAGCCTCTGTTCACCTCGGACCAGCTTTCCTGGTCCTGTTCCCACTGGAGCCCTGTTTGGGGCTGCCCACTGGTGGGTGTCCCTGGTGCAGGAGAGCAGCAGTCTGATAGCCCCACTGATGAGAAAAATCTTCAGTGAGTGTGTCAGAGCTGTCCCATTTTTTGAAAGTAACACTTAGTCTGAGAACTAGCCAAACCCAGCCCATGTATCTGATATCTTGCCTCTAATATTCTTTGAACAGAGGAGTATTTTTTAAAAAGGGTCACTAATACAGTGGTTCTCCAGATAGTCCCTGCTTCCTCAGTTGTGCACAGGAGGAAGAGATAAAGGTCTCCATGAAAATACTTGGATAGTTGGTGACTACTTCTTCAGTAGGGAAACGCTTTTGCCTTTCAGTGCGAGCTGAACATCTCCATTGCAGAGGTACCTATGTATGAGCTTGAAAGACTGTTCTGAATGCTGCCATTTTATGTTCTTATCAAGTACAGGCTTATAAAAGACTTTTTTGGGTCTTTCTCAGCTAAGCTGTTTTTTGATTTTGAATAACGTAGGGTTACTTGGATCAGGAAGGAAACCCTCGAGGCTTTGCTGGACTTGTGACACACTTGTACTATTATGAGCCTTCAAATTTTGTCCTGGTCAGCTTTCTGGTGAAGGGCCTGTTCCACAAGTTGTGCCGGCCCATTAAGAAAGGTAAAGTAACATGCCATGCACTGGCTGCCTGGAAGCATTCAGAAACTTCGGGTGCTTCCTTCTTCCTGGGGCTTGCCCAGTATTCATCTCTCTATCCTTGGCCTCTGTTTCTCCCCACTCCGTATATGCTTATATTTCTGTTGGAAGAAGACAGTGGACATGTGTAACAATGCTAATGTCACAAGCCTACATCTGTGAAATATATTGAGGAGGCAAAAATGAATGCCATAAAAAATCCATTTGCTCTGAGAAAAATTAATAATTCTGACTCCAGAGCCATTTGAATAGCATGTATTGAATGACATGGACCAGCCCTTTCTGACTATCAGAAAAGTCAACGAAATGAGTACTAGATGTTTATTACAGCCCAGAGTCCATTCTGTGAGCTGAAAGGAAAAGAGTTATGGCCGCATGTAATAAGACAGGATCAGTTTGTAAGGAGTTAGTTGTATGGGATGCACTAACACTCCCCGAGTGCTTTGCTTGCTGCCTAACTTCTTCCTTATCTACCTGGAGGATGTTTGTGTGTAATGGCCTAGATCCAGCATTATTTTGCATCACCTTTCTTGTGACATTGGCAGGAAGACTCCTGTGTGGGATTCACTTTAAGCTAAGGGAATTATATTTAAAAAGTTTCTTACTTAATCTCCGTTCTTTGGATACAGGTTCAGCTGATTTTTCAGAAACTGTAATGGAAAAGCTGGTACTCGTTCTAGCAAACCTATTTGGGAGAAAGTATCTTCCAGCGGGCACGATGAAACTGAGGAAATTTCACCAGTCCAAGGTAGGGAAGGCCGCTGCTGTTCCCTGTAGCTCACGTTGCCTCCCCTCTAGTCAGTCTGGGGTTTCATGTTGTCAGTGTGGGTGATGTCAAGATGGAGGTACAGCAGGTGGAGTAATGAAGAAGAAGGTACCTACTGGATTTAGATCAAGTGGCTGATATTTCACTACAGAATCAGCTGAGTCTTTGGTCAAAAGAAAAGTGTCAGACTATTCAAATGTATCTTAGAGATGAAATGTCATGGTACTAAATATATAATCATTTGTTAAAATTTCCAGGTATGAACTACAGGTTTCTTTATGCAATACAACTTAACTATGTCTTCCCAAATAGAAACTTTTTTTTCTCACTCCACTGGGATTTTTGTATCAAGCTAAAGAGCTGTAGCATTTTGTTACACAACGACTTCATAAGGACTTGAACACTGCAGTCTCTGGACTTAGGGCTATAACCCTTAAAAAACAGGCTAGGATGAGCATTGACACCAATAACATCACATCCAAGGTGGGACTGGCACTCTTGGAAAAATGTCACCTAAGTTAGGTACCAAACTGTTCTTCATTGCATTGCAGGTCTTTCTAGAAGATCTGCCTCAAGACTTTGCAGATGCTGTCCAGGAGTACAACAGCAAAGTAGAGAAAAGCTTTGCTCATTTTCTCCTAACAGCTGCCAAGCTGGCTGATATGGAATACGAATACAGACTGCCACTGTCCAAGACAGGTAGGCAGCAAAAAGTTCATGCTGCTCATCATCTCTGAACTTGGTTTCATGGAGACGGTTGGATTAATCACTGTTTTGTAAGGAACAATGGGGAATACAGACATGCTATTGCGATACAATTTCTAGTTCCCTTTTATTTTACAGTAAGCATGATACATTATATTATATATGATAAGAGTGCAGAGGAAAAGGATCAGTTTAATTGTTCTTTTATCATTTTTGAGAAAAAAAAGAAAAAGATTTCTTTTTAAATGGAAAATAACTAACTCACTCTGGTAAGTTTAATAATATTACCCTCCATCAAATTTAATATTGGCCTAGGTGAGACTAACCTGCCTCTGGGGTGTAGCTTCCATATTCTAAGGCCCTCATTTTCCAAGTTGCTGCTTTGACATAAAATTCTATTGTTACTTAGCTTCATCATTTCTTACTTTTAGAGTTTTAGCTGAGTGTGAAATAGTGATTATTTTTAAATGATGACAGACTCGACAACCTCTAATGTGAAAAAATCATTAAAGCTGAAGGGGGAAAGGCTGCCTGAGGCCCATAGAGCCTGTCCATGCTAGGATTCCATGTCTTTGCTGAGGCGATTGGGGAATCAACTCAATGAAGAACAGAAAGATCCTTGTTAGAAGAGTTAACACATAAAAGTTTCTGCAAAGTGCTCCTTCCTCTTACCAAATCAAGCATGGAGCACTGGAAAGCACTGCATAGCTGTAGTCTTTGCAATTCTGTAGCAAAATTCAGCCTTTTCTATTCTTCTTAAGATTTCATATTTTACTAACGGAGAGCACCCACACCTTGATATGTTAAGTGGAAAGCCCAGGGCACGTAGGGAAAAGGGCAGGAGGTGCCAGGAAGATGACACTGCAGATGGGAGAGCAGAGCAGAGGCTGCCTCGTGCCCCAGCGGGTGCTGAGCATGCGCAGAGCTAACGTGAGCTGCCCCGGCCGGGCGGCTGGCGCTTCTCTCGGGGAGTATCCAAGCCATGGAAATGCATTTCCTCCTCTGCCTGCTAAATAAATCATGCCAGAAACACGCTTGGGGATAGTCTCCCCATTTTGCTGAAGCAGTTTCACTCTGGAAGTAGTAAATACATTCTATTAGAATCAAAGCAAACATAAAGCATGATCAGCCAGCCTGTAGTTCAAGAGACAGAAGACAATTTTTTCACTTGATACAACTTTGAAGCAAGTCTGGGAAAAAAAGTGTCAGCCTCTAAGCTGTAATTACCAATGGGTAAAGGATGCACCTGCAGTGAGCTTAGCATAACACAAAGCAGAAGAGGCTTCTGTGTAAGGAATAAAAGCATCACCAACAGTCTAGAAAAAAAACGAGCTTAGTGAAGACAAGTCGAAGTCCTGAGGAATTAGTGGCAGTGAGGAGAGGCAGCAGCACGTGGGAGGCTGGCGCGGGCTGCGTCACGCAGCCGCTCGGCCGGCGCAGCTGCGACCGACGCGGACGCGCCCCGGAGAACAAAGCAGAAACAGACAGGGGCTACAGCCCGTGGCTACACATTGAAAAACTTCCTGGAGCCTAGGATGGAATAGAAGATGGGGAAAAAGTGGTAAAAAGAAGGAAAAAGAAGTCTTCAGTAACTCTGGACAGGGATGAGGCAAGAAAAGAGAGGTTTAAATTACAGGAGAAGAGCTTTAGCCATAACTGTCTTCACCTGTAGAAAGTTCTTTCTTACATAATGGAATCAATTGCTGGATTCCTAGGAACAGGCCAAGCAGGAATGACTTAGGTTTGAAAGTGTGATTCTGTTTTCTGTCATTAGCTAATAAGCAAGCTGCAATTTGCTTACTTGCAAGAGCCTTTGGCCAAGGGGAGTGCATTGCTTACCCTGTCCCTCCAAATTCCCTCTAGATTTTACAGGTAGAGACTGGCCCGGCTCCGAGCTAGCAGCTCACCTGATGGACAGCACCAAAAGCGTAGCCGCCATCTCCCCCTTTGCGTGCCTGTCTGGCATGAGAGATGGGGACTTACTGCAAGCAGCCAACGTTAATCAAGTAAGCTAAGGGGAAGGGCGAGAAGGGATGAATCCTCCTGCCTTTTAATAAAAACGTGGTCTGTTGCAGCCTTCTTGCCTCTGGCTGACATGAAGGCAGTTCGCGTGACGGTCGCTCTGTAGGAGAAACAAGTACACCTGAAAAATCTGAAAATGGAAAAACAGCACTGACTAGCACTAGATTATCACCACAAAAGAAGCACAGAATAAATGGATATAGGAAAGAATAGACTGTAACAATAAAACAGTTTAATTTTTATATAAAGAAAAGGCACCTCTCTTCCTGTCTTCTCAGTCCTGTTTACTGTGAGGGAGGTGAATGAGTTAGGGAGTACTATAAAATGTCAGCTTCAAACCATATCCCTAGTTTGTTTTCCTCCACTTCAGGAACTTGTTTTCATACATCAGGCAGTAAACCCAAGTTGTCTAGAGGAGTGAGCCTTCAGTGCCATTATTACATTGATGAATTTCTTACCCTACAAGGTCTTAATAGTGATATATTGTATTATGTAACATTATATATATATAAAATGTAATAACCACCAGTATATGTATCCGTGTGAGCTTCTGCCTGGACTTTATACCAGCAGAGAATTATCACAAGCCCCCCATTCTCTAATAGGAGAGTGAAATTCCCAAAACCAGAAATTGGAAGCCCACTTTCATCCTGACATTGTTCCATGCTTGTGGCCAATACTTACACTTAACCTATTCAAGAACAGGTGATCCTGTGAAGAAAAGCTTCAGCCCAAGAAATCTAGTGGCCTCATTAGCCATTACATTATCCTGGAAAACTGCACGTGAATCAGTTTGTTAGTGAACATGCCTTCTGTGTCGGGGACCCTACCAGGGCTTTGGTCCAAGCGTTGGGGATACTCAGGATTAAAGATTTGGAACTTTCCGGCCCATGGTCTGTAGTTGTAGGTTTGCCACAACGGAGGTTGCAGTAAAGCATAGTTTTTTTGTTTCTCCAGGCTGTCCTACGTTCTCTTAGGATTAACGTGAGCAACTGCCCCCTGCTTTACCTGGAGAAGTGCGACGAGCAGGGGAGGCGGCAGCCGCTCAACGCCTATGCGCTCGACTTCTACAAGCACGGCTCGCTGGCGGCGCTGCACACGGACAACTGGTGCGGGCCGCCCCTCCTGCCCCACATGCTCCCGCTGCAGCCCCTCCTGCCCCACGTGCTCCCACGTGCGGCCCCTCCTGCCCCACATGCTCCCGCTGCAGCCCCTCCTGCCCCACATGCTCCCGCTGCAGCCCCTCCTGCCCCATGCGCTCCCACGTGTGGCCCCTCCTGCCCCATGCGCTCCCAAGTGCAGCCTCTCCTGCCCCACACTCTCCCGCTGCAGCCCCACTGCGCAAGGAGGGCAGAGCCCTTCAGTACCCACAGACTGGCTGGACGTTTTAACCAAACCAAGTGGCTACATGAAGCCCAGTGTTTATAGCCCAGAAGTGTTAGCTGCATCCTCAAACAGTGCTACAACTGTGAAATCCCAAATTGGATCACAGGAGAGTTATTTTGACTAACTTGTGGCATGATACTTGCTTACTCCATCAAAAGCACCAAGTCTTGTGTACAGGAACACCTTCATCTTAAAAATGTCTTCCTGTGCAGCAAAGAAACTCAGCTTGATTCTTTTTTTTAATCAGTATTTCATCCATGTTTTCACTTCCCTCTTTATTTTTTTTTTAAACTTGCATGGAGCAGCTTGTCTTCATAACACAGTCGCATTGTTCTTTCTTTAAAGAGGGGGAAAAAGAGGTTTAAAAAAAACAAAAAAACACAAACCAGAAACTGTGGGTGCCGTAAGCTGGTCAATGACTGCCTCAGCTCATCTCACTTTTATCATTAGGCACAGGCAGTTTTCCCTCCTGTCTCCTCCTGGCTCACTTATACTCTTGATTTTTCCAACCTTGGAGTTTTCAGTCTTTTTTTACTCTCTTCTACCTCTTGCTTTTCACATTACTTCCTTCACACATTCCCATTATCTTTATTATTTTACCAAGGTTCCAACATTTCTGTTATGTTACAGTCTTCCCTATTATTGGAGTTTTCTCATTTCAGGGACTTTTCTATCTTTTTAATTGTGATAAACCTCAATCAAATAACAGAAAAAGAGTTAAAGAACCTGCCGAACTCCTGGACTTGATGTAGCTTGATTTTTTTTTAAATACTCTTACCTTTGTTACCAGGCCACTTGTAAGCTTCATCATTCTTCTGATTTTCTTCTCAACGTGGATTTGAGGTTCTCTTTTGCTTGTACCATTTACAACAGTATCATCCTCTCTGGTCTTTTAAAGAAAACCCCTGGAACACACATCAGGGTCACGCTGTTTGGCATTAGTGCTCTGTTATCAAGGCACAGAGGGTAGTTATTATTTCCAATACAATACTGATTGCAAACTTAGCTATTTTTTAATACTCTTTATGATTAGAAACTGAAATTTACGCAGCTTTATTTCAGTGAGGAGGCACCATAGGCCCTTGGTCATCTCTAGGCCACCAACAGAGCCAATGAAGAGCTGACACTACTTCCTACTGCATTTAGCCAGCAGACTGACCTGCAGTGCAGGCTTGGGGCTGACAGGGAGATGCTCAAGTTGTTCCAGCCCTTGCAGCTGCGCTTCCCCACTACTGTTACAATAAATACCCGCGAGTCTTTTGGTAGGCTTAGTAGAATTACAGAAACATTCATCTCTGGCACATTATTAATTAGACTTGAAGCTTAGGTTTCTACCATAAACCTACTGGAACAGTATAACAGTAATGTTTGCTGCCCTTATATACGCTCTGTATACGCACCTAGGTGAAAGGAGTTACTCAAGGTGATACGCTGTGGCGTAAATGCAGTCATTTGGATTTTTGGTTTTTTTTTCCAAGGTTAAACAAAGGAGATGCTTACTGCCACCTCAAGGATTTTCTACTCCTCATTAAGAGCATAGCGTAAGAAAAATTTATATTTATTATTTCCTAATACCCAACGTATATTATATTTTAAAACCATTTAAATTGACCCCTACTTTTTTTTTTTTTTTTTTTTTTTCCTAAATCAACAGCACTTCCCTGAGCGAGCTGTGCGACAACCCCAGCGATCCTGTTCTCCTGGCCTTCCAGAAACTGGCTGCCAGCTACGGAAAGAAGCTGGCGGCCGTGTGAGCCTGAGCACGAAGCCGCAGCGGGAGGAGAGCCCCGACTGCCGGGAGCTGCTCCCGAGTCATCCTGCCCTCCAGAGCAGCTGTCCTTAGGGACTTGGCCGCTTGAGCATGTTTGAGGTACAAATCATTGTTTTTAATATAGTGCAGAACCAGGTAACTGCAGGTATACTTCAAATTTAAGGTTTTTTTTTTGAGCTGGAATACACCAAGCAGTCTGTTCCCAAGCACTGTCACTAGCAGAGCACTGAAACCTTTCAGCCAGTTTGTGTTCAGTGGGCAATTTGCTGATTTTTATCCAATTATTTGTTTTGATTCTTCTCTAGGGTTTGTATCTTGTTTTAGATCAGACTTTGTACCATCATGATCATTTATGAAAGTTCTTAAATGACTCCACAATTTTAACCTACAAAGATTTAGGTATATAAATAAAGGTTTTTAGCAGAATAATAAAGGTTGGTGACGGTTTCAAGGCATATGTTCGGTTGCCTTTTTACATGTTGTACTGTTGAGAGTTGTAAAGATAAGTGTAGGGGGGGCTCCTGCAGTACATGTCAAAAGGTCTCTTATAAAAGAAAAATTCAGTAATGTCCACATCTTATTTCCTTTACTGAACAGAACACAAAAAAGTTTCCACTACTGTTTTCATATATTCATGAAAAGTCTTTGGTTTAACCATCCATTTTAGTCCACCTGCAGCCTAACATCTATCCACACCTAGAGATGTGTGTGAGCTGCATCCACCCAGACAAATAACTTGGGAACATGAGGCTTGGTCAGCAGCTCTTCTTGCACCACACAATTTGCTGATGATAACCAAGAAGGCAGTGGGGACCATGGCTGGGGTTTCTGCTGAGCTGCAGGGGAGGGCGCTGGCGGCTCCGTCGGCTCCGTGCCCAAGGGCATGGAAGCGCCCTCAGCAGGCACCTCGGGCTGCTCAGCTGCCATTAACAGACTCACTCCTCTCCCTTCCACCCTTTTGCAAGAGGTATGAAAGAAAATCACAACAAACATAGAGCATAATGGCAAGAGCATGTTGCTATAACTTGTTTTGGAACATAAGATTTACTGAGGTTATTTTTAACAGTGGCAATCATGGCGCACACAGGCAAATCTTAGGCAAACATTCCCTAACTGAAGCTGAAGTAGCCTAATCTAGGCCCTTCCTGATACAAGTGGAATAATGCTTTTGGCTAACATCACACACCCAAATCATTGCTACAGGACTAAGGTAGGACATTGAATGCTTATTTCAGCAGTTAATTAGAGCATTTTCTGAGTTTTCAAACTATAAACATCTGTTTGAGAGTACAGATCCACCTTTCTCCAAGATGAAAATATACCAAAATTGAAAAAATACTTTAAGATTGTTTTTTCCTTCTTTTGTTTTTCAGCGCCAGATCATTCTCCCAATTGCGCTGATCCATAGTGGCATTATTTAAAGCACATTACTTGTTCCATATTTCAGTTAGCCTCTTAACCTCAGACTTCTCCCTCTTCCAAAGCAAAAGTGCCTCTGTGTTCAGAATGCAAGAGGTGCTTCAAGTTTTGTTACTAATTCTTTTCCATGGGAAAACATCTTGGCTGAAAAACAAACTAGGTTAGGGTATCATAACAGTGATTTAAATGCTGAAGAATGGAATATTTCTTATATATTAATATAAGAACAATATTTCACTTTTAATAACATATATGAACTACTTCATCACTTCTGCTGATAAGTGAATAGTTTGACAAGTGAAATATCAAGAAATTAAAAGGTTATTGCTCTCCCAACCATGTGCAGTTTTACCATAATACAATGTAAGTTAGGTAAGTGCCCTGCTTACTATTTTTCTTGCCCCTGTAGAGCCTTTGCCCTGAGCTGTGATCTCGGTCACCAAAGCACATAGAGATGACAGCTTGCCAAGCCTGAAACGCAGGATCACCTCTATAGTGAATGCTGATACAAACAGTTCCTGCTGTAAAAAACAAAAACGGAACAAAAACCCCACCTACCATCTACTGTTCTAGTTGCCTCGCAGTTTAATCACAACATCTTTCCACTACCCAGCAGAATGGCTACTTTAAAGTTTATCAAAGTCTTAGAGAAGTCTGTAAATGGATCCAGTGACATGAAAGGTGAGTAATTCTGAGCAACTAATGAGGGCGTCCAACCCGCTCCACGCCAGTGTTTTGTTTCCTGCTCTGGAGGCAAATGACACACAGTTTTCTGACCTGTTTGTTGCTGCAGCAACCAAGGCTTTCTGACCTACACTGTTTTTTCAGTAGTTTTTTCTAGGGGCCGCCTGTGTCTTGATCTCTGTTCTGGGATCAGCCTCTTCCTGCGATGGCCTCTGCCTTTAGCATCTCGCTCAGCCTCCAGGTAGTTCAGCTTAGTGCCTTTTAAAAACTCACCTCTTCCCCAGGCATGGAGAAACATGTTATGAATATCTAGAGAGGTACAAACAATTCTTAGGGCAAGACTGAACTGCTGTAAAACTCTATAAAACTAGCAATAATAAACAGAATTTTTGCTACCTTCCCTATTGTAACAGAAGACACTAAGGGGAGTTTAGTGAGTTTAATAAACTCCAGAAGCTTTTTGCCTGCACATTTAATAATGGAATGCACTGCTATAGAGAAACTGAGGGCAAGAATTTAACACACGCCAATAAAACTTGGATGAGTATTCCCCAAAATAAGGGTACTATTTCTAAAGTATTCCATTATAATAAACATGGTTGCAAACCTTGCAGACATTTAAGTGATTTCTCAAACTAAATTTAATATTTTTTAAATGAATATCTAGTTACCAGTGAAAGACTCTGAACGGATGCTAGATTCTGTGCTTCAGCATTTAGGGTGTAATACGAGGCTGACATATCTGCCTAATACAGGACTTGTTTACTTATTAAAAACCCAACACTAGCTCTTACTGGAGCCCGAGTGCTAATTAAGGCAGAACTTTGGTCTGAAATAATACTATCATTCACATGCTTAATAGCTAAAGAATTATCTTCTGGATGCAGTAAAACAGTTTAGAAAAAAAAAATCAGAATGGTATTTTCATCCTCACGCATTCTACAAACAAACAAAAGGCTTTTCTTTCCCATCATAAAACTAACTTGATAGAGATTCTGTTAACGCCTATATTCTCCTAATGCAGGTGTCTGTTCCCTGTTTACAATTACTGCCAAAAAGGACAATCAAAATTCCCTCTTTGACAATTACTTGCAGTAGAAGGTAGCATTTTGCAAGCGTAGCCAACAGCCATCCCTCATATATAACCAGAATATTTACACAGTGCCTCCATTTCGAGTGTGTACAATGGGAGTACGAGCAGCAGTGGTGCGCGCGGTGCCTCTGCGGAGCCCGGAGCCGGAGCGAAGGCGAGGCGGGATGAAGCCCGGGTGCTCTCCAGCCCTGCGCGCTCCGTGCCCGGCCCTGGGCTGCGCTGCCGTGCGGCTCCTGCCGCCTGCTCCCCAGGCGGGTGGGCGCTGTGCCCATGGCCAGCCCCTTCCGTGCAGTGCTGGCGTGGGGCTGGCCCCGGGTTGCCTCCTGGCCGGCCAGGACCCACCACGAAGCTCCGTCCTTAGAAGAGTGTGCCAGTTGTGGTTGTTTCCTCCACTGGGGTTTGTACCATTAAAAACACTTTACTGAAGGGTCGTAGCAAGAATTGGCAACTGGCAAGAATTATGGAGAGCAAGAGCTGTAAAACCACAAGCTATCCCCACTTTACGTTATGTAGCGTTTATTTAATTCCAGCTCATTTGAGCATAGTTATCTTCCATTCCACTCAGTTCACGTCTCTGGTTTCCCTCGAGCAGCTATTTTGTCTTCTGCCACCGAGAAGTACTCGGAGGCGCTGCTGTTACCGCTCGAGGTGGAGGCCTGGCTCAGCTCCTCAGTGTCCGAGTCGCTCTCGCTCGCCGCCCCTCTCTCCTCGGGCACGGGCAGCGCAGCGCCTCCCGCCCTGCCGCGCGGCGCGGGCACAGGGCAGGCCTCCTTGGGAAGCCCTGCGGCCTCCCCGTCCTCCTTGCTGGCACAGCAGCAGGCGCTTGCAGCAGCCACTCTCTCTTCTTCACCTTTTAGTTCTTGCTTTGGCGGTGCAGTGAGCTGGGTGAAGGAGGCAGGCTCCTCTTTAGCAGGAACAGCAGTGGAACACAAAGGCAGACTAGAAGAATTACTGTCAGCATTTGCCTTGTCATTTTCAACCTTCCTAGGTGAGGCAGTGGGAAAAAAAAAATCTGCCCGTTTGGAGTGACTCTGTTTAGAAGCAGGCTCTGTAGGATCTGCAGGTACTGACTTGCCTCCGTTTGACAGTGTTTTGTCAGGAGATTCAGTTTTCTTTTTTTCATTTTTTTTAGTGCCATTTCTAGAGAAAAGCACTGAGGAGCAAGTCCCTGAATCAGAGGTATTCTTGACACTTCCAAAGGAAAATACTGGCGAGGGCAGCTGCAGGCAGTTTTTTGCAAAGGAGAACACGTAACTGCTGGGATGAAGGGGGGTCTCAGGAGCACTGGTCCCCCTGGCTCCAGCACCGGCTTCTGCAGTACTAGAGGCTACAGCAGCGACAGATTCCGAGGTGTTAGCAGCTTGTTCCTGGGAGGCAGCTGGATTTGGCATAGACTTTTCCACAGCTTGGTTTGGAGTGTTTTCTCCCAGGCAAGATGTTGCATTGTGGTCACACGGCTTCTCTGCTTGGTTAAGAAAGGAAGGTAGTGCTAAAACCTTACAGGAATTGCCGGCTCTGGGTACTGTGAAACAATCTCTTCCTGAATTGCCAAAGGCAAAAAAAGGTTTCTCAATTTCTGATGACCCTAGGTTAGAACTGATTGAAGCATCAGAAACAGTAGTTCTCATTACCCAACTAAGTTTTGAAAATCTGGCTTCATCCTGATCATCCGTTTTATCCTCAGGATCACATTTTCCTAGGTAAAATGTAGGAAAAATAGATTTGCTGTCTTTCTTAGTAAAGGAAACTGTAGCTGTGTCTTTAGTATCTTTGGGTAAAGAGTTGTTCCATGCACCAAAAGCAAAAGGTGAGACAGGATCTCTCTCTGCAGCAGTATCTAAATTAAGCGCTGAACCTGAAGCAGCAGCAGCTACTGATGCCGGTTGTTTTGAAGCAGCCGAAGTGCTGGAATTTGCATCCATTCCATGAGAAATCGTAACTGCCGAATGCATTGGTCTTTTTTCTTTCATTTCTAAGCTCTTAGGGCTCTCTGACACGGCTTGTGTGCCTATTTCCTGGGACCTTTTTTCACGAAAACCTTTCAAGTCCCTATGTGTTTCGGAGGAATTCAAGTCTGTGGATGGAATGCTGTGACTGCCAGGACTGGCAAAGCTCATCTCATCGAGCCCATCTGGTCTTTGCAAGCTTCCCATTTTTACTCTCTCTGGATTATTTGCCTTAGAAGACAAGGATACAAGAGGAACTCCTGAGGATTTGTTCTTCAAAGCCTCAGTGGTTCCACATTTATACATTTTATTTGCAGCCAGAGTCTGTGTCTTGAGCTCATGAGACACCTTCTGATGTTCCATGTAGTATTTATAACGTAGCTCCTAGAAAAACAAAGATCATTCCTATTAAATAGAGCATTTATGGATTCAAAAATTGTAAGAGTTATGAAAAATACTAAGATAAAAAGACAGTTTGTAAAACTTAGTACCATTTATGCTTTTTTCTCTATTGCCACTAGAAGTCAATAGAAATACCAAAGAAAAAAATTATTAGTGGGATTAAGATTCATCCCTGCACAAACATACTGAACCACCCACATGGGACTGAAATACATGTGTGACTACATCACAGGAAGTGCAACTGAAGAGACTGGTTTCACCTTCAGGCTGAAACTTCAAGAATTCAGGTAGACCTAGAAAAGCAAATTCTCTTATCTCAAAAAAAATTATTTTCTTACTCCTCAAATAAACAACAGAGAATCAAATCTGGATTAGAAAGCTACAGATGCATCTGAGCAAGTGACATTGAAATATATGCACTTTAAGTCACTAGGTATCGAATTCTAACATTCTGGAGGAAAAAAAAATCGTGGCAGCCTAAGTAACCTTATCAGATTTACATTCTAGAATTGGAAGGGTACCTGTCTCCAAATAAAAGTGGGAGAAAAAGCATGTTAAAAAAAAGCCAAACATATTTAGCAACTTTAGTTTTAACAATTAATAACTTGGTCATACTTTAAAAAGATATTCTGTCCTACCTCATGGCTCATGTTTTGAAATGCTGACATTTCTGATATTGACATTAGACGAGTAGAGATCCGACCACCATCTGCGAGCGCTTCCTCCTGTCCCGCTACTGGCTGAAAGATGTTTTGCATCAGACACT
>JAUBOD010000925.1:87523-97788 GCA_032353885.1 Nothura maculosa
CGAGCCCGCAGCGCCGCCGCCGCCGCCTTCGAACTTCAACCGCCGCCGCCAACGGCGAACTTGGCAGGAAGGGGAAGCCGGCAGCAGGGGGGCGGGGCGAGGCACTGCCTTCGCCGCTGCCATTTGCGGAGGGCACCAAACTGACACTGCTGCCCACCAATCAGAGCACGGGGAGCGCGCGCGGCGTCACAGGCGTGGCCGGGGCCCCGGTGCTGCCCGAAGGGTGGCGGTTGCGGCCGTTGGAGCCGCCGCCGCCGGGAGGGGCGGGGCGGGGGACGCGCCCCGGGCGGCTCCGCGCACGCGCCGCGGCGACACCGCCCGTTTCGGCCGTTGCGAGTTGCCGCGAGCAAAGGCGCAGCGTGGAGAGGAAGCGGCTTGCAGCGGGGCGGTAGGGCAGCCAACGGCCCCTAAAGCTGAGCTGGTAACAGGTCTGGGCAGCACTTGTCCCACCGTACCCCACGTCTGCGTTTCTCCTTAGCCCACATCCCTTCCTATTTAGCTCTGTCTTAAGCTAAGCTCACAGTAGTGGTTTTTAATCAACTCGATCGAATTCAACAGGGACCCACAATCCAAATTTCAAGTTCACTATAAGCCACTACTAGGTATTTGTACAAAAAAACAGGGCATTAAAAAGAGCTAATGCTCCCAAGCCCCAGGAAAAGATGGATGCAAAGAGCCTGGCAGCCAGCATGTTATTGGCCCGTCTGCAACAGCACTGCCTTCAACCACACGGAGCTACAGTTACCCTGAAGTCACTCAGCTTGTTTTACCAAGTTGAATCTTTCTGTTAAGTTGCAGTCAGGGTAGCTATCAAGAAAAAGTAAAGGGCAGCTGCTTTAACATAAAATTATGACGTTTTTCCTTGTGAATCTAATTACACAAGAGACTTACAGGAGGTGCAAACAGGCTGCATGCACAGGCTTAGTTTCCTCTTAAATAGTTACAGGGCAACATTTTCTTTTGGGAGGAGGCCTATCAGGCTCTGCCACCTTTACTCAAGCTGATTAGCAGCAAGCTGCACTTAAATCAAGCAGAAGTTGTTTGCCAGTATTCTACCGAGGATGATGCTTTGAAACTTTAGTTAGGGGCAAAGTTACCAATAGTTAGATATTAACTCAGGAATTATATTATGAAGTCTCCTAAAGATATACCTGGGCATTCCCTACGCCCCTATTCAATTAAAGCTTCCATTTATGTGCAAATAGTATTTTAAGGTTTAATCTTTGAGAAATTAAATCAGCATTCTAGAAGCCGCATACTGTTTTACCTTTCAGTAATTTTCAGCACATGACACAATCAAGAATGATTTGTGCTACTTGGTTCTATATTTTTCCTTCAATTTATAAACAGAGGAAAACACTATATACATAGGGTATATGTGTTAAATGGAAGAGAACATAAAATCACCCTTAGGTGAGTGACTGTTGATAGATAGGCAGTCTAAAGTTTAGTAACCAAAATAATATATTTCAAGAGCATAAAAATGAAGTTTGAGAAGTGTGGGGAAAGAAGTTTTCTCTCTGATGAAGAAGTTCTTCAAGAGGCTGTCTTTACTATATCATGTACAGGATGTTAGAAGTCAGAATAAACATACAAACATATACTTGGATTGTTACATTACTAATTGTTTTACTAATTTGCTTTAATCATAGAAACAGACATGATTTAATCAGTAAACAGGGATAAAGGTGTTCCTGAGAGGATTTTTTTTTTTAATAAATTTATTTCCTGCTTCAAGAAAGATTTAAAATCAGGAAATGCATAGGACTTTTTCTGGTAGTAGAGGCATAGCTTACAGTTACAGACTGTTTGTAGCTTCAATTTCACTTTAAGATGGATTTGTACACGCTTCAGAATTCGCTGTTGTCTTGTTTAATATTCTTCAGCATCACCAGCACAGATGGCAAGTAGGGCACTCTCATAATGCCCAGAAGCAAAATGCTGCAAGAAAAAACACTTTTGAGATTGTATGTTTCTCCTCATTTTGCCCTGTTGGTGTATGACGAGCATTAGAGTACTGTGGTAAGGTTATGTAAAATAGCTACCCTATTCTCACATGGATTTTAGGCCGTGACCATTTAATTTCATGTATCTTAGGTACTGGTTGCTCAGGCATCTAAAAATAATTTAGCTTTCAAAGGTTAGATCATACCTATTTAAGGTTTCTCAAGTTCATTCTCCCCAAAGTAATTAGTTCTGTAAGTTAGAATATAGCAACACAAAATAAATGGAAAGTATTTTGTCAGGGACTGTTGTTGTACAATTAAAGGTGCAAGGGTTTTGACTGAAAAGGCAGAAGGAATATAAGAGAAAGTTTTCCTGAAGGCTGATCACATTTTGATCTCAGTTTCACACTAAATGATACCTTCCAAGCTTGTATAGAAGATCACAATATTAATCAGTGTAGAAACTTCTCATGCAAAATATTCTCCAGCATACAGTAACCTGCTGTCTATTTGCTCCTCATCCCACTGAGGAGGGAGAAAAATCACACAGAATGACAGCGACTTGAGAATTCACACAGTCATCTCAGCCCAAGGCACTGACTGAGATACAAGTTTCAGACTCTATACATTATCACTTCTCCTACCAAGTGAGATAAGTTATGGACTCTATACATTGTTTTCCCTTTTTTAACCAAGTGATTGGGTATTAACCATTTTTTTTTGATAGTGATTCATATACTCTATATGAAACCTATGCTGAATATATGCAAATGTGTGAAAAAACTTACTTTAATATCATGAAAAAGTGATTTCCCATATCTCTCCTTGTATCGTTGTCTTATGGTCATCAAGTCAATTTCACTCCTAGCAATGAGAATCCTTATAACTGTTTTATTATGAAATCCAAAATCCTAAAAAGAAGAAAAGATGTGATAAAACTTGGCAGCTTGCTATTTATGCTTGTGTTAATTTTTACCGAACAACAATTAAGGTCACCTATAAAGATAATCCACATCTAAAAGAATCTAAGAACTCCCAGCTTTTATTCCACAGAGTTTTGGACAATAGATTTCATACTACTGAGCAACAGAAATGCACCATTTATCAGAGAATCCATGCTTTGAAACTTCAGAAAGGAAAAGAGTATGTTCTCTTGTCAATAGTTGCAAGTATTCATTTTTCTATTTAGCTGTTGAGGATTTCTTGTAAGGAATGTGTCCACTCAAGCTATTCTGAAGGGAAAAAATTCTTTCACAGCAGCTGTTACCCAGCTTGGATTCAGAGAGATTTTTAACCCTTGTCTTAGAACCTACATAGTTTGTGTTCAACTATTACTTAAAGTTTCTAAATAAATGCATTTTCATATCATTATTGTATGGAAATGGTGACATCTAGTGGGCAATAAGGTTGATCAAAATAGATCTTGGGGAGGGACTGGTTACAAATTCAGACCATTTAAAGCCAAATGCATGATTTTATCAACTCCCCATTTGTAAGGCAATGCAGTCCTTTGAAAGGCAAGTAGCAAGAGATGTTCAAGACATGCACACAAAACAATTAAAATCTTTCTTACAAACCATTATAGATGCTAATAAGCCACATGGACTATGATTTCAAGTGTTAAAATCCTGTATGGACTTTATTATATTGTATATGGAAGTATTAAAAATCATACTGGTGTAATCTGTAAATCTCTTTATAATATTAACATTAGCAGTTATACATCAATATGTGAGACTGGGTATATGCATTAAGCTCCTGGGAAAATGTGACCATTTGTTTTCACATAATACAAACTTATTTAATTTATCATTATTAAATGGTAATATTTATTACAGTAAATTTATTATTAATAAGTGATAACTACATCTCTACTGACAAAGCTGCGTAATAGTTAACAGACTGTCGCAAAGTGCACACTCAGTTCTGCACAGCAGGGGGAGATATAATCTAGAGAAAATAACTATCAATTTTAAGAAAGATAGTTACCAGACAGATACTTTTAAAGAAGTTTAAAGACCTAAACATTTTAGTTTTACACAATTCCAGTTGCTGCAAAGAAACTACTTTTAAAATTATCTAGACACCAAAAGCATTAAAATATCAATATCCTAAAAATAAATGGTCTGATTAAAATGCATTTGTTTAAAAACAAACAAAACCATAAAAGCTACTTTTTTATGATATGTGAAGAAGAAAGTACTTACATGGATTGCATTATAAAGCCTGTAAGCAAAATAGGAAGGCTTGTCTCGAACACAGAGAACTAGGAGAAAGAAGTTACAAGAGCAAAACATAAGATTATGTTAAAAACACTTCTATTAGCTTTGCGCTCTTTGAAATATAAAGCCAAGTGGCACTTCCTGCGATTCAGCTTCAGGTTTATTCTCCTTGTTTTCACAAGCATGACCATAATTGTGAAGTACAAAGAGGGTGACGACAAACACTGACTCTTTGTCAGCTGCTCTTTTTGGATACTCCCAGCTGTTGCATAGAAGGACTTACCAAATGTTAATGAATATGCCCATGTGATATCTTTGAAGAAATACTATTATCATTTTTTTTAATAAATAGAAAGTTAGGGCACAAAATTTTTTATGCCCTCTCAAGTCCTGAAAATTTTGCCGATGATTTAAATGTATGTGGGATCAGCTACTAATGCTCTTGCTATTGATCGCACAGGAAGGTCGTTATCAAATAATCAATATTAGCACTTTCCACTCAAAATTTAGTGCTGCATATATACATTTTTAGCCTTGCACAAACATGGAACTGTATTTCTATACAGATATTCTCTACATCAATTAGTTACTCCTCAAATTTGTAATCATCTACTAAATGGAGAAAAAAATACTAAAAAACGCATGAGCTTTACTATAGGAGATTACTGCTAGTATAAAATAATATCTTATGTTACCTATTGCAACCAGTAGTTCTTGAAAGTACCCATCGTAACATTCATTTATAGCATCTACTATGTCTTGCCCAGAGATATTTTGGAACTCCTGGAAAACTGGAAATAAAAACAAAACAAAACAAAACCAGAACACAAATCTTTCTTCCTTCTTGTAAGAAGGAGAAGCTTCTCTAGGTCCCCATTTCCTCTATCATTTTAACTACTGATTTTTTTTTTCTCCTCTTTGTTTCTGTATGTGTTTTATTACATAACTGTCCCTCAGGTTAGGTAATCTAAAGGAGTACCTTAGAACTCAACTTCCAGGAGCTTTCTCCTCTGTAGTCTCTGATATACAACAATCTAGTAACTTATGTCAAAGTCTGTTTCACTGACAGCTCTACTACTCTTTATTTAACTACCTCTGTTTATAGAGCTTTTAAGAACTTCCTATCTCAAAGAAATCTTCCATGCTCCCTCTTAGGTACAATAGGCCAAAGGTCAAATCTCAGCTACCAAGAGGGAACATAACCAAGTCTGTCACACCACATCAATCCCACCACTACTAACCTCATAGAAGTCATAATAATTCTTGTGATCTTGCGACACTAGTTCTCAAGTACTACACATCAGCATAAGAAATTCAATTGGCTGCAAAACTATGAACTTGTCAAAGGACTTTGTTCCCACTGCAAAACAATAGACATTCAAACTCACCAAACAGGTATGTTTTCTGTTCTGCAGAGGAAGGCAAGTCATAGATATGTAATTATGTTGGAATACCTAGCTTGAAATCAGAACAATCCATTTACTTTTCTGTGTTTATGAATGTTAATTGTAACAGAGCAGATGTGGATCTCAAATCTTCCAGCAGTTTTCACTCATTGTAAAGAGTAATTTAGGAGAAGTGGAAAAAATAGTTTAGAAATATCTGCCTCATGTGGTTGCCTGCACTGTGTGCAGCCTTAGTACAGCCAGAGCTCACAGTCAGAGTCTTCCCTCTCTCACTAGGCCCACTCAAGTTGACAGGTTCTACCTACAGCTATCTGTAGAAATCAGGTGGTGTTGGATCTCAGATTACTTCCAAACTTCCCCTAACATAAGCAGGAGCTGAGAACTCAAAGAATTCATGCTTAGATTCCTGGATGCTTCAAGTCTCACACTAATACTATGTAATCTCTCTTCTCTTTCTTTCTCTCTCTCTTTTTTTTTTAAAAAAAAAAAAAACCAAAAAAAAACCCCCAAGTCAGATTCTTCCCCTCTACTGTATGTTTGAACAGCTGAATTGTTGGATTACCCATCCACAACTGCTGGTAACTCCTGTTGCAGAGAATCATTTGGAGCATGTTTTTGTGCTCCCCTGTTTTCCGCTGACATGCTTCCCACAGGATCTAAAACATCAGAAAAAGCGAAGAAAAGTAAAAGATAAGTCTGAAATCTCTTTTCAACATTTGTATTTGTTCTCTTACTGTTTTAGAAACTAATCTATAGTAACATTTACCATTGCATCCTGAGCTGCTGCAGAAGGATCTGCAAATCCTTCCATTCTTGTTCCCTGGAAGGAGGAAAAAAAGGCAAATATTATATATGTGTGTGTATATATTTTATTTAGATATATATACACACACACACACACACACATATATATATATAAAAAACCATTGCCATGTTATGCCTTCATTTTCCCTAAACAAAGAGGCCTCTAATGACAAGAGGTCTGAAGAGAAAATAGAAGCAGGTTAATCAATCTCATAAGCCAATTCCCTTATTAATTTTATTTAATCTATTTTTTTTAATCTTATCCCGCAGTACTGTAGCTTACATACAGCAATACTTACATTGCAAATGCACATTAAAATATAAGCATTAGAATATTGAAAGATAAATGTGGTAATTATTGCATAGTATAATATTTAACTATGAAGGTAAAACAAGTATAAAAGGAACATCTGCCATTCACTTACTATCAGAAGAATCTTTTCTCATTTTTTCCTCCCTGCCAAATTTGCAAGAGCAAACACATCAAATAAGGGGCCATGCTGCTTGCATATAATAATAATCTAAGATTAATCAAACACTGAGAAAAATTTTGCAAGTTCAATACATATACCACAGAAGAATAATACTAGTTTTGCCATATATTTAATAGCTTTTTAGTTACACAAATAAAGCTAATATAGTTTAGTAAACATATTATGATCCAAATTATACATTTTTAGAAAACAAAACAAGAACACTTCTACCATTGCTTTTTAACCATAATTGTCTTGTAAGGACACAAAATAACCTGGGGTGCAGAACTCTTATCATTCTCAAGCAGCATGAGATGACAGGTGTCTGAAGCATTTTGCTTTACTTTAGAATTTACAATCATTTTACCACAACAGTGAAAGGGAGGATAAAACCTGTGTATTGCCTATCAACTCTTGGAATGATTGATTTCTAGCTCCTTCTTGGTAAATTTGCTAATTTGCATTTTAATTAAATTGAAAGAATTTCATACACAAAAAAAAAGAATTACAAGTAACAAGATGAATTTACTTGAAGAAAATTTTGCTGGAATGACTGCATAAAGTCACATACCTAAGACAAAGCTAGACATCTGAACAATAAACAGTACTTTCCATGAGTCAAATGCCCATTCCCCTCTAGTTTTTAACAGCAAGTACGTTTGGTACAGTTTCAATGGAGAATCCCACAAGATACATGCTTACTTTTTAAATTTCAGAGAATTATCATATTTTAGTTAATAGCCATACAAAGAATGAGAATTAAAAGTAATCTGTGTTGGGCTAAATGCTAGCCTGTTTCTTTAATTAGCAAGTACTACCTCTTGTAGAACCTTTTATTACAGAGGATTTTACTATAACATATTGATGAGTGATTTTTATAAGTTTTTATTTACCTCACACATAATCATAATCATTACATTATAGTAACTGAGTGGAATGGAAAAAGACTTTTTGTAGCCGTTATATCTGTGCTGTCAGTCATAAGACTTAACTCAAAACAAAGCAATCTGTAAAAAGCACTGAAGTCTGAACTGAATTATGAATTATATATTTTATGGTAGATAACACAGAGCTTTAAAACTGAACATCACATTTGTACACGAAAAAATGAAAGTCTTTGCTTTTGAAAAGAAACAGATTGAGGGTCAGTGGTTGAATATGCAGAGGCTTATTCAGTCAAACAGTCAGTTGGACTTTCAAAGAGAAGCAAAGCTAAGTCAAGCAAAAACAGGTGAAAATTCAAATTCTTGTCCTCTTCAGCTCCTTTCCCCACCTTCTCATTCAGAAGTGCAGCCTTACAGAACTATTTTGAGCCAGTCACCTCTAAAATTTAAGACTACTTGAACAATACAAAAGTTGTTCTGATTTAAAAAAAAAAAGTGTAGGTCCTACTATTTTACAGTACCTGAGCAAGGTTCATAAGTGTATCTCTGAAGTGACCCGAAGTCTCAGAATCAATGTCTTGTTGAAGATCATTATTATACTCTAGGTTAAAAGAAAAACATATCACATAAAACACATTTTTTCTCAATGAAGATTAACAAACAAGAGAATAAACAGGATGCAAATACTTGCACAATGTTGACATCTGTCCATTTCTAATGTCATTATTTTGCAGTAACCTATGTAGGTTTTGCATAGGCATAATTACATTGATATTAGAGTTTGGAGTCTTCATTTGAAGTCCCCTCTCTTCATTCATGCTAATACAACCACAGCACAAGTAACCAAAGAGCAACTTCACGTATGTAAAAATAAATAAATTACGCATTAGGTAGGCTTCTTTGATCTGGTAGATCTCCATATTTGACCTCGAGGCCAGTATATCAATTAGACACTTTTCTTCTATGTCCATTCCCTGTGGAAAAAAGCAAACAAAGATGTTATTGGTAGAAATTATGACTTTCAGTATATAGTGTATTTATCAAAATGCATACTGGGGATGAGTATTTTAAGTTTGGGATAGTAGAAAAAAACGTGACACTAAGCCCAAGCCTGTAAACTCTTGCTAGGTGCTCTTCACTTCAGCCATATGAATACATAGCAGGATAGAATACATATCAAAACAGAAAATCCTTAAAAGTTTGAAGATATAAGTTTGAGATATAAGAAGGAAAAACATGATTTTACTAATCCAAACAGTACTGTTAATGAAAGTCATACTTCCGAGCTACGAATGATATTTCACAATCTTATTATTCATATTTTTATGAAAGGACATATTATTCTACACAAGTATTAGCATCCTCAGAAGTGAAATGCTGTATAAAAGAAACATGAGTTACTACTCTCTACTAACGCCCAATCACTCACCCACTTGGACAAAAGATTGGAACTTCTAGGCAGAACATCAAACAACTAATTGTGTGGATGGAAGTTACAGTCTCCACAGTCAAACCAGAGTTTTGCAACTCCAGGAGAGAAGGCAGAAGCAGTGCATGGAATCACTGCTCCATTTGCTTTTTCCTAAGTGACCTCACTGAAGAGGATGGCAACACAGCACTGTTAATGGTCACCTGTGAACATTCCTCATCAGGATTTAACACAGCTGCTCAAGTGAACTTTGTTAATAACGACATAAAGCCTTGCAGGATGAGCGCCCTGCACTTCCCTGTTTTCATACCTGCTTTCTTCAGCTACCAAGTTTGCCATAGGTGCTAAGTCACCTGTATTTTATACACAGAAATCTTATACTGTTTTAACATACCAATGAATATGCCCCATATAGCTCTCTATTTGTCATATCCTGGTATATACCCTTACACCAGCATTATCAACCATTTCAATGTCAAATAAATCAGATTAACATATGTTAAGTAGAACAGTCAGTGACTGTGACTCTACGTAACTCGGAATTAGACAGTTACCTTCAAGGCATGCCAGAGCTCATGAGCGTCATAGGACACAGGTGGATACATCAGGCCAACCATGACTTCTTTGAAGTGATGAGAAAGATTCTCTTTTAGATCTGCTATTAAATCCTTAAAAAAAGGAAGATAGGGAGGGGGAAGATGGCCAGAAAAGCATAGTCAGGATTATTTCAACAGGCACACTTCAACCAAAATAAGCAACAATAATCTCTTCTTTAAATAGTACCTATTCCTTCTAATAATGTAGTTGAGATGATGACACACAAGTAAGCTATGTAGGCTTGCTGGGTTTTACCCTCTACCAGTCGTCTAATTCAGACTTTGAAATACTATCTACTACTATCTAAGACTTTGAAACCTGAGTACCAGGGCAGAGCATCTGTAACTTCCACTGACAACTTCCCTAGGTGAATATGTGGGAACTAAGTATATTTGGAAATTAAATTGTATACAGTGCAGATGACATTGTGCTTTTTTCCCCACTGTTACTTTCTTTTTTTCTTTCTTTTTTTTTTTTTTTTTTTTTTTTTTTTTTTTTTTTTAA
>JAUBOD010000925.1:114862-128509 GCA_032353885.1 Nothura maculosa
TCAATTGCAGATTCAGAGTTGAGCTCTATTTTCATTGTTCATATTTATGATTTCCAAGCAAATAATCCTGGAAATCTCATAAGAACTATCATTTTATGAGAGCACAGATTCATGTCAAGTTAATTTAATGATATACTAGTGAATTTGGTTTCTAAGATTTCAGAACTGAAATGCATGAAATGTAGTTTCCAGGTTTCAATTTCATGCCTAATTATGTGTCCTGATTTTCAAAGTTGCTCTACTTCTAGCATCTGCCTTCAAAGTCTTTGCAGTGGTATCTATACAAATCTCCATTTGTTCAACTTGGCTATCAGCTCTTATCTGAGTTTTGGTTTTGTTTTTTAAGCCCTAGAGCTGAAAATAACTGGTTTTGAGGCTCCTTAGCAATTCTTGAAGCACAAAATATTTAAGCATAAGAGGGAAATAGAAAGTGGTCACTTCTAGCACTCAGGCTTTTGTTTTATATTGTAGGCAGAGTATCTGAGCTAAACTTTGTAGGATAGAAGTATTTTACAAGTATACGAAGATGCCATTGAGCTGAAAATGTAGTAATGAATGAAGATAAGTAGCTCAAATGATAGGTGGAGTTACTGTGAAGAGACATAGAGTTCTGATGGTGCCTTTTGGGAGGAATGTGAAGGTGACCAGAGTTTTCAGACCCTAGTTGCTCAGGGAGTTGAAGAAAACTAAGGTAATAAAAGAAGAATCAGGAGGATATATAGGGGTGCAGGAGCTATTCATGAGCTTCACACAATACTGTTCAAGTACCAGCACTTAGAATTTGCAAGATCTTCTTAATTTCCATGAGAGCTAGCTTGGAAGTCAGATGTACAGGATTATTGGTTCTTATTGGTGTCAAGTAAATGAAGAGTGAAAATTTTTTTGTGAAACATGAATAACTTAAATTTCATATATAACTTTATATTTTAAACCATAACTGTAAGAACATGTCAGGCCAAAGGTCTTTCTGTCTTCTCTCTAGAAGAGACCAATAGTAGGTGCTTAGAAAAGAGTATAATATGGTAAGAATGTAGCTTTTTATTTTTCTTCTTGTTGGCAAACTCTAATAACTTGCAGCTCAGGGAATTTCTAAATAAGCAAGTCTTTGCTTTTGATACCTCTCAGATTTTTTTTTCTTGTTCTAAATATTCTGACTTTTAAAATTCAACTGTTGTGGCTCATTTTTAAAAGGATATATTTGCTTGCAGTTTGTGTATTGAGTTCTCTAAAAGTTGTATAGTGTTTTGGTGGATGCTTCAGGAGGTTTTGTCAAGTGTTTGTCAGGAGCCTGTGCTGGTTCCAGGAAGGCTACCCGTGAGGCTGTGAATCAGAGGAAGTCTTGGGAAGTTGGCTTGAAGGACTACAGGCTGATTTTTAAGAGATCACAGGGACTATAGATAGGAGATGGAGTTGAAGCTGGAGATGATGTGAAAAATGTGCAGTGGGGTATAGGGGCTGCTAGGGATTACTGATCAAGTTGAATTGTTGATTCTCGATGAGAATAAAGGAGAACTGGAAGTGGTCACGGGATCTTTCAAGACTAAGAACTCTGTTTTAGGAGTGACTTTTTCTCATCTACTCTTGTGATACAAGGTCACAGTACCTGCACTTGGAACTCCCTTCTCCGTTTCCATTCAGGAAGATACTCACAGATCCCTATGGAAATTGTCTTCTCTTTGGCTGCCACTGAAGAACGGAGCTGTCTTTCATAAGGAAGGGGTGGGAGCAGGAAAGGGCTGAGGGAAGATGTTCTCATTCTACTAGAGCATGGCTAGGTAAGTTGAGGCAGGGACAGCAGCTCATGCTGCTCTGGGAGCCTGTTTGCCAAAGAGTACCTAGCACCGGATGCAACTCCAGCTTCCCCAGTGCAGGAGCTGGAGATTGCAGAAAGACAGAGGCCTGTTAAGCAGTACATGGTACTGTGAGCCGTTGGGCCCTATGGTACAGGGGATGAGCTACTCACCTCTGTCTAGGGTGGTGTGATGCTCCTGTAGGGTTTTGTCTGCTGCCTTGGCAGCCCTACAAGCACAAGCTTTCTCAGTGAACTTAAACCTTTAGTGCTTAATCTAATCTACTTTAGGAAGAACCCTCTATAGGATGTATATAACTACCTTTAAGTGTCCTTATTTACTGAAGAGTTTAAAAAAAGAATGGTAAAATGATAGGTTTAGTTATCAATATACTGTCTAGAATAAGGCAAAAGTAGAGATAGATGAAAATGTTGCAACTGGTTTTACTGCTTGTCTTTTTTCTTTTTTTTTAAAGCTCCCTGTTGCTCTGCCTTAGTGCAAAATATTTGCTTAATAAAAGAACCAGTATACACTGATTAAATTTTTAACAAGCCATATACAGGTAACACATATATGTGCTCAAGATATGAATATTTATGCCATATAAGAAGGCCAGCTAAGCTAAAAGGAGCTCAGGAATCAAGTTCTCATCTCCTGGTCAGGAGAAGGGCTTCAAGCACTTCGTAGTAATGGTGGCGACTCCATGCTCTATAGGCTGGAGGGGTGAAATAGAAAGTAGAAAGAAACAAATTTTGTGAGGAGTGTTGCGTAGAATCCCTAAAGCACATTAGCTTTCTTGGGAGAAGAGGGAGAACCCAAACCAATTCCATCATAAAAGCAGCTGATTCCTAAGTACTGTTTTTGCTTTGAAGATCTGGAAAGTATTATTGTAAGTATCTGCAGAAGCCTTTGACAGATTGTAATTGAAATGCATTATCTCCCTCAGGATAACTAAAAATATCTTACAACTGTAATTTGTCTTTAGCATTCTGGTGTTACAGGCACCTTTTATGACCTAGCTCTTCCTCTGAAATGAGAATTCAGAGCTTTAAGCATCTGATCTGGAGCCCATAGTATTCAGAGGTGACCTCCTTGCATTTTTTTCTGTGTCCTAAATAACCTCAGAAGACCTTTGATAAAATCCCTGTCTCCTTTAAACAATAAATATACTGATTTAAACCTATTATATACTTCTCAATTTTATTTAGTTCTCTCCAAATTCTGTTTCTTGGTATTGACCTTCATTTGTTCTGTTTGTTCAAAACCTAATTTAGTGTGTTTAAGGAATGATTTGAGGCTTCAGGCAATTTCTGGGGATTAATGTCTGATTGAGAGAGCTGATGGCCTGAGGCAAGTCTTAGGGCCACTAGCTTCATCCAGAGCTTGTTCAGGAGGAGTTTTAGGCCAAAGTTTTTGTTGTCTGGCACTCAGCAGCTGTGCCTGGTTTGAGGGAGGGTCACTGTGCGGAAATAAATTACCTATCAAGTCTGAATTGATTTATTAAAAGCTGTTATTACAACTTATTTTATAGCAGCTCTTAAAGGAGAACTAAGATGAGGGTGAGGTAGGAGAATGGAAAGGTGGATCTAACTTGCTTTTGCCCATTACTGTGCAGCAGGCAGCTCTTCCCATGAAGCTTTGTTTGTTTTTAGGAAGTGTCGCAAGTGCTTCCTAAAGCAGGTGGTTCTTGTGTCTTATGTAGTGTTGGCTATGTAACAATACAAGAGTTTTGTGAAATGGTTATTTAAATCAGAGTTGTCTTCCAGAATTCTTCGATGCGTGGAATTTAAAAAAAAGTTCTTAACCTTTAGATATTAGCAGAGGATTCAAAAACATGTAACTTAAATTACTTGTAAACTGGACACAAGGATTTGCTTAAAAACTGAGCTGATTTTTTTTTTCAGTTTTTGCCCTTCGTTCTACTTCTGTTTTTTACTTATTTTGAAAATGAACATTAAGAATGTAGGTGTCATATGTCAGATCTGTTAATATTCAGTAGCTGAGGAGTTCTAGGCCTGTATCTTCAACCAGAGTGTAACATTTACAAGACATGAATGAATGCAGGTATCCCACCTGTTTGGTATATAGCTAATCAAAGCCACATTTGTCAATTTTTGCCATGTGTTGGGAAGAGCCATCACAACTCAAATTGTCTTTTTCCCCCTTGTTGAGTTAATGCATGCCTAGGGGAATAGAAAAGAGCATTACATCAATATTTTGAGTTTTCTGCTCTCTGAATTTTCAGCATTCCTGAATTCATCATTCAAGACTTTGAAATGCAGCATTAGCATTTTTGTGACACTTTGCTTCACTGCATAAGAAAAGACAATTTATTGAACATCAAGCTTATGAAAGGCTTTTTCTCTTGACAGCACAGAGCTCATTCAAATAATATAGGTACTCTTTCTTAGATTATTTTAAGACTAAACTTAATGATGGTCATGAGTGGCAGTCATGATAAAGCTGCTCCACAGCTGAGTACTTTTTGCAGCTGAGATCACTGCAGTGAATTGAGATTGTGGATATAAAATCTGGGAAGTGAATCGGAGCAGCAGGATTCATCTTTACTTTTGACCCGAGGAATGCTTGAAGCGCCTGCTGAAGTAAGGAGCCCTTCAGTTTGTAGTATGGTGTTTGTGCAGTGTTCCCTGAGTAGTGAGACTGTTTCTACCTATCTAGGCAAAGCAGGAAGAAAACGTGATCTGTTTGTGCCTCTTTGGTTTCAGCTGTAGTCCTGTCTCTCATGAATGTACAAAATAGTTTTCATGCATCTCCATAAAAGCATCAGCTCCTGGCCCCCTAGCTTTTAAAATTATGGTCCAAGTTGCAGGGCCCAAACCTACCTGCTCCCCAGATGGCAAGTCCTCCCTAAAGGGGCAGGCCGTGGTTGGAGGCAGGCGGTTTCCAGGCCGGCTCTGCCTCCCTCACAAGCCTGGCAGGTAAACAAGGATTCTGCTTGCTGTGGGATCAAGCCATGGCTTTGCTGCCAGTCTCAGCTCCTTTGCTGTAGGGCCACGGTAGCGTAACTAGCCCAAATCCAGTGTGGATGGGCCATGAGCAGCTGAACTTGGTAAGGATGTGCTTGCAGCTCTGTGTAGTATGGAATTTGTGTGAGGGGTGCTCTGTTAAGATTTGCACTGCTCCAAGTAAAGATACAGATAGCTCCTCCTGAAAGCAGGGCTAATCATGTTGGCATATTATTCATTACTGGTGCAGGGTTGGGTAGATGTACCTGGGGATATTCCCAAGGCTTTGGATGGGGAAGGATGGGCTGTGCGCAGAATATATCACAGATGGAGGAAAATTAAACTAGTCTGGGGAAAAAGGACTTATTGAGTATTTGGTAGGACTGATGGGTTAGGGGGAACCTGAAAACGAGCCCACATTGTTATGGAGAAAGCAAGGAATAGTAGCAGCTCTGATGCACGATGAGGCTGGTTGGCAGCAGGTGTGTGTTCAGCTCTCTGGAGTGTCAGGCTGTCACCGTGAACTGTTCTTGCTATTTCATCTGGAGTCCCAGCCTCTCGTGCTTGGGATGTGCATTTGAAATGGCATGAAAAGCTGCAATGAGTTAACTTGTTGTGATCAGCATGCAGAAAGCAAAGCAGTATCATGATTTGATGAGCACGCTTTTACCCTGCTTTATTTTCTGCTTTGGTTCTCAATAAAGTCCTGCTTGTCCTCTCTGTGTGTGTGCTTCTCCTTCCACTGCTATTTTTCTGAGGTCCTCATAAATACATGGTCAATAGGGCAAGGTACTTCACTGAGTGTTTAATAGTCTCATTACTTTAAAACAGACCCGTGGGATGTCAACATGATCTTGTAAGTAACAGATTCTCAATGACTGTACCTGTTCATGGGGAAAACAGTGAGGTGTTTATCCCCTTCTGTTTGCTTCCATAGTTGCTTTTTACTGTGTAGTAACAAAGTAGCACCTTTTTTTGCTTGAAAAGGAAGTTCCTTTTGCTGGTTCCATTTATTCCAGGTGATGGCAGTAAAGGACCTTTTCTCTTTCAGCATATGCTAAATACAAGAAAGCTTTCAAAATCCTACCTTACCTGAAAGGAAAGGGCTCCTTTCTTACATTCCAGCCTTTTCCTTGCAGCTCATGACATCCATCAGGGGATGGGAAACCAGCATGACTTGAAGTTTTTTCATTTGCAATAACTAAAATACAGTGTATATCTTTCACCTGCCTCATCTCACATGGGCCCCTTCCACTGTATATTCCAATATATCCTTTCATTATATCCTATGCTGTGCTGTTTGCTTTTGGTCTTAAGACATTTTAAACTGTCCCTGGAGTTTGGTATCGGATGTGTGCTGAGGGCCGGAGGGCGTCCCTGCAGAGCTGTCTGCCTGGGCGCTGTGCCCTCCCTGCGGCAGGGGTAACACAGCAGCGTTATGTGCAGGGCGGCTGCACATGGGGAAGTGCCGCGGTGAGCGCGGAGTGACCCCACGGGGGCTGCAACAGACCGGCCATTCACAGAGAACCCTTTATTGATGGCCTAGCGGAAAGGGAGCGGAGGACCCGGGCCAGAAAACACCTCTGAATGAATTCAGCCTGGCCTCGAGACTTCCCTTCTGGAACCTGTTTTTAATGAGTGCGGGGCGGAATGGAAAAATGTCCAGCTTCCCCTCTGAGTAAGACACAGTGATTCCTGTTAACAGCGGATGTGCTTTGTCTGTGGATTTGATGAGACTGAATAGTACCCTCACGCCCTGGTGTTGAGGGAGTGAGCCAAATGGTTCCCTCAGGGTGAAAAGAGGGATGGGAACATCTGCTGAAATCATTGCTACTGCACATTCAGCTCTGGGAGGATATGCAGGTTTGGGGGGAAGGTTTTAAGTTTTGTCTGTCTCAAATGATGTGTAGTTTAAGGCCTGGCAGCACTGTAATGACAGCATTCTCATGCTACACAGTATCAATGTTGATGAGTACGAAACTATTACTGTTCAGATCAAGAAGTAGCTTTTGATGAAAATCTGATTGTACCTTCTTGCTGTGCTTTGGTTTGTGTCCTGGAGCTGTTCTTTGCAGCACGCACCAGATTTGTTTCTGATGAAACTAAGCTGGAAAATGTCTTGCAGGATGATATCTGATGCATTGCAATTACAGAGTCAAACTAGAGCTAGTACATGGGCAAAACTGCTGAAACATTTCTGGTGTGGATTTTGCCGGACAGGTCCCCTATTGATGTGGGCTGCTTGCCAGTGGGGAAGGAGCTGGTCTGGCCCTCTGGCCCTGCGAACATCCTCGCAACATGGGCTGTCACTGGTGGCCCTTTTTGGATGCCTCTCCAGTATAGCTTGGAGGGGAACCTAACTCTGCTTTATGAGTAGTAACCCTCCTGAACCTTGACTAGAAACTGAGAAATGCCTTAAACTCAAGATCTACTCCTGTGAAGATGTAGTTTTTAATCTTGAATAATTTTACTTTGGTTTTAGAGCAGAGGATGTCTAGAATCTTGCTCTGGAAACCTTTTTTCTGTTTATGCATGGCCTGTTTTTTACACTAGGTTTGTCCTTCATCTAAACAACAAAGCGTTCACTGCTTTCTTGATATTTGCTTGTACCTTCTGTGTTCATGAAAAGCAAGTCACCCTCAGCCAACTTTTAGTGGCTAAATAAGGCAAACTCTTTAATACCCGCTAGTGAAACATACTTTGCATTTCCTGTGATCATTTTGCATTCTTGTACATATCCTGTTACTTTCAATATGTTTGCAGGTTTTTTAAGGTTGTATGTCAATAAAATCTACTCTTCATTGAAAAAGAAGATGCTGCTGCACATTTAATTGCTAGTTAGGCTTCTTTTAATTAAAAAAGTGAAAAGAGACATTACTAACTGCAAGAAGATCCCTCTGTGGAAGCTTATGGGTTCACATGGCTACAGATATTTGGAGGTCTGTTCTCCAGATAGGACTTTCTCTGGCAAATAAAATTCTTCCTAGCACAGTCTTGTCAATCACAATCTACTTTAAAGATGAGGAGAGGAAAGGATAAAGAAATTTATTCTCCATTTTTTGTTCTGGATGTCCTTGACTATGTTAAAGGAATCTGTTTATCTACTTTGTCTTGTAATGTAACATTTCCTTGGTAGCTATACACATAGACCATACTTATATTAGAAAATTAAACATGCTGAGGGATATTTTGAAGCACTGAACCCAGGCATTTTACATGGAGTAGCCTGCACTGCTGCTTTTAAATTCTCTCAGCTCTCAAAACAGGGAGCTACTGACCCCTGGAAAATGTAGTTTTCATAGTGGTCCCTGAACTGTGCCCAGCATCATTTGGAAGGTTGCCAGTTAATGGACTGCACTGCTCTTGTCACCTGGGTGAAGACCACTGTTCCTAGAGGGCTGGGCTGCTCTTATTTTTAAATGCAGAGAGACATTCAGAACCTCACAGTGTTCTCAGCTCTCAGACAGGGTAGGGATGGTAACTGCAAGATACTTGAGTGACTGGAAAATCATCTACATATTTGAGAAAATGCTCAGTTTCTTCATGTGAGTTTTTGGAAAGTATGAATTAAGAATGCAAGTTAAAGTAATAACAAGTCAGGCAAGGAGAATGTTAACTTGCAGAGATGGCACCTACATCAATAGACAGACCCCCTTCCAGGGTAGAGGTTGTTAATGGAAATACCTACTAAATAACTGCTTAGGCTTATATGCTCATAAGTGTTGGTTAAAGGAGTCTGAAAAGCTGCACAGAATTGAATAGATTTGAGATCTTTTTAGAGATTTTGATAGATCTTTGCATACACTTGTCAATGAGTGTAATCCTTTTTCTGCTGAGCAGGTAAAAAATAAGCAAGTTAAAACTAGGTCTTGGAAATTATTTTGAGGCTAGTGAAGTGTATGATCCTCAGTAAAAGGAAGTTCTTTTGAAATGATGGAAAAAGTGGGAAAACTGGATAGTGTGAGAAATTCAGCACTGAGTGTTGTTTGCTCTGTATAAATTTCAATGAGGCCTTAGAAATGGTGCTATATGGGAAAGTAAGTGGCAGATGAACATGAAGACTGTCATAAAACACATTAGATATGAAATGGGTTAAGGAAAAGTGTTGTATTAATAGGAGTTACCAAGGTAAAGAGGCTTCAGCTGGTGTTTCTCTGAGCTCAATTTGGGGACTGATCATGTTGACAGCTTAAGGAGGCATTGAGGCTGGACACTATGCAAATGTCCATCCAACAGGAAACTGTGGATGTACTCGTGGGGAGTGAGAACCCGAGGGACTGGACAGCAATGAGAAGAAAAGGAACAGCAGTGTAATGCAAGTTAACAATAAATCTTAGAAGTGAAGGTCAAGACAAACACTGAATCCTGTTATTGATCCTTGATATTAATCCCTGGTAGATACAGTTTTTCACATTCAGGAGGGGGAAGGTTTCTAAGTGGCATAGGTATAAAGAAGGGTTAAAGGAATTGGGGAAAATAAATGTCTAGCTGTGGAACTCCAAAATTTACTAGACTGGCAAAATAAAGATTGAGGAGAATGTACAGTAACAGTCATTCAGTATTTTAACAGGTAAGCATTGTGGACATTGAAGATCATTTAGAAAAGTGTTAGCACAGGAACAAATAGAGAAGAAATATTTCTAGGGTTCTTTTTCCTCTAACAACTTCGCGTTGAAGTAGCAGTCGTAGTAGCTGAATGGTCCCTTTTCATTCTTTATTAATTATGGTTGATTAATCAAGTTATATAGAGGTATACAACTGCTCTGCATAAGATGACCTTTTATCAGCAAATCTAAAGTTTCTTTCTTTGAAAATTCATGAGTCAGTGCTGCCAACTGCACTTACAGTCAAGTTGTCTATGAATATCATGATGTTAGTGTAATTGGAATGTTAATCTTGGAATCTATCTATCCAAGAACTGTGATTAGTCTAGATATAACTACTGCAAAAAATAAGAATGTGTCTATGGAGGGGTAATTCCTTCATATGGTAAAAATTGCCATGCACTTTTTGATGCTATGATTGCCTTTTCCCAGCTGCCCTGCATTGTAGGGTTTCAAGGTGGTGGTGTGAGGTGTTAGAGCAAGTTGTCAGCAGCTGAAATCCTTTCGTGGGGGCAGTATCGTGTTTGTGCTGATGGCATTTTTCCAGCACTTAGGGATCTGCTTGAGGGATTTTATTCCTGCTAACATACTTACCCCCTGCTTCTTTATTGATATTTGTTCATTAGTCTGTAATTTTAAGTGGCATCCAAGTCTATTGTAAACTACCCCTTTGTCATGTTGAGGACACCTCCCTCTTCTCTTTGTTACCCCTAAAACCATTTTTGGCCAGTGCCAGGTCTGCCCGTGGGAGAGCTTTGGGGTGCGTGGGGCCTGTGCCCCATCCCTTATGCTCCATGCCCAGCTCCTCTGGTACACTGGCTCTCCTGCACTCCCTGTTTCTCCCAGCTCTTGTGCTGCTAGTCCTGCAGACCTCCTTCTGCAGAGAGTAACTCCTTGTTAGTGCTGACTATGAGGAATTGCTGTTGTACTGTAGAAATAGAATGATAAAACAAATCAGCCATAGACACTTGATCAGTTAGAAATAAAATGTTGTTAAGAGTTAACTGAGCAAAAACAAAATGTCAAGGAAAGATCAGACAGAGCAAGCTAGGCAAACCTCAGTGCTGAGGCCTTGCAAACTCAGTATGATTAATGGCCTGTTCCCACAGTGGCAGTTATAGGTGTTAGGGCTACACAGATGCACCATTTTTATCCTGCCTGTATGACTTGAGTTTTTTGACAACAAGAGCTTTGTCCAAGCCGTGGTGACTTTAGAAGCTTTTAAAAAAGACATCACCAGAATCAAATTAATGGAACTTTTTTGCTCTGAGGAAACAGTACCTTAATGCACCATCATTCCTGCCACTTGAATACTGTAATCCTCAAATACTCTGGACACCTTTATGGAACCTGATTTGTTTCAATCTGCCCTTGCTATTCCACTGAGACTGTTTGAACCTGTCAGATTTGGTAGCACATTTATACAACATTCTCTTGCTGCATGTATTTTGAATTTGACTCCTTTTCTCTGGGGAGCTGAGTACAACTGCCAAAAGTCATTTTACTTGTCATCTTTAACAACCATCAGAAAACAGAACTATGTCTATATCCTTTGAGCTAGGAGGCAGTTAGTCACCCATAAGCTATTTATTACTAAATCCACCTAGACCTCCATTGTCTTATTCCTTTAAAGGTAGCAGCATCTCTTAGACTAACTCTGAATATATTAACTGTGTTTAAGTACTTGCCACTCTTTTTGTGTGTTAATTTGGCTCTAACAAGGAGTAATGAAAAAGACGAAACCTCCTAGGTGAAGTGCAGTACAGCTTCTTTATAAACCTTTCAATGTTTCATGTTACCACCTTATTCCTCAGTACCTTGCTGTGACTTATCAAGCACATTCAGAAGTGCTGGCCAAACCCATGTGCCAGCAATGTGGCACCTGGCAGTGGGGCAGGGACCTGTGGGGTGCCTGTAGCTGCCCTGATGGTGGCGGTTGGCAGTGGGGTAGGGACCTGCAGGGCGCCTGTGGCTGCAGTGCTCGTGCCTGCAGCTTGGCAGCCTCCCTGAGTGCCAGGGGGCCTCTCCCTTGGACACTTGTGGCGAGGCCAGCGCAGCTTGAGCGCTCGCAGGTCACCACGCTACCCCTCTCTGCCAGGGCTTTTGCTCACCAAGGTTTTTGAATCAACCCTTTGAGCACTCAGATTAAAAAATGGCGCTTTCTGCCTTCAGTAAACTATTTATAAAAGCCTTTTATAAAATACTTAATTACAAGTGTTTCTGCTCTTTCTGGTCCCCTTCTTCCTGCCAAAAGGAAGTGCTAACTATGTGGCAGGGAACTCCTTTGGTCTGTAATATTTCTTTAAAACAGTTGGTCTTTGTCTGTGGAAAGTCCCTGTATTCTGATTCAAGTCTGAAATGCCATTACTATGCAGTTCTTGTTCCATTTATTAAATATATATGTATATTGTCAATGGAAAGACTCTCTTGAAACCAGAAATGGCTCATAATCACTCTTCCAAACTTTTTTTATTGAAACTTGCCGGATCCTAGTAGCTAATTGCTGTCTCCCCAGTCACTTGGGTAGCAACACACAAATCTTAGGGTTTACCATAGCTTCAGTGGTGCTATTGTGGGGCAGTAACAGTGAGCTTTCCTTTTGGGCTAGAATGAACTACAGATTTACTGAAACTTCTTATACAAACATGGAATAAAAAGTGTATCTAACCATTGCATGAGTTTTAATTAGCATTGAGCTGCTTATTGACCCTCTTCTACATATTTTTTTTCCTAGAATTGATTTCACCTGCTTCATGATAAATTATTATGCTGTAAGCATTATTATCAGTTAAGGACATTAATTGCTTTTATTGTTCTGAATGCAAAAATATCCTGAAAATGGTTAGGGTATGTCATTCTAGGTAATTACTTCTATTCCTTATGGAGACAATTGAGAATTGGTCAGTATTTACCCACGAACAGCTCAGCTAAATTGCTTGTGTATGCATTGTGATTAGTAGCTTTATTTTGATCCATTTCTTAGTCATTTATTTTGTTTCCATCAACCTTTGGAAGGAAATTCACCTCTCATTAAACTCTCCAGAGTAGGAGCAAGAGGGAGACACGCTTGGTGTACCCTGGCATCTGTGCAAGTGCTGCCTCCTGTTAGTGAGGTACAGAGTGAGAGGCCCTTTCAGCTTTTTGTCTCTAAAAGGTGCAACTCCCTAGCCCTGTCAGCATGCTGAGGGACTTGCAGTTTGTGGTCCTCCTGCAAACACAGGACGTGGTGTGTTTTCTTCAGAGCTGGGTGCTTCCCACTGAGGCAGGACTGGCATCAGTGATCCCTTGCACAGGTGGTTGATGAGGAATTGGTTGGAGCTCATTCATACAGGCTGGCTGAACGGCTGCACAGGACAAATGATCTAATCTGGATTTCTGAGCTGATGTTAGCAAGCAAGGTTAGACCTGAGAGTAGGAAGGGGATATCTGAGGAATACCCTCAAAGTGTGTAGAAGAGCAGACTGCTGTACCAACATGTGTGCATAAAATGACCATTGTTGGGAAGGGTTTGCAGCCCTGGGAGCAAGTCTCTTTGCAGTGTGGTCTGAGTGGGAGAGATGGGGATGCTTGAGCAGCAGTTGCAGCACAGAGCAAGAGCTCTGGTGTTTTTGACAGCAGGTCTAAATTTAACTGCAAACAGTGAGAACCGCTTGTGGAGTTGAAATGCTTAAGCCTGCTGTGTACAAGCCAGTGCAGCTGCATTTTTAGAGAGCATGAAAAAGACCTATGTATCACTTGAGTGATTGCTCGCAACAGTAACTTTATATGCTTACACCTAAATCTATGGTAACTTGATGGCTTATGACTATTTCAATTTTCTCAGCAGGTTTTTTTCTTCAAATGTAGCTATTGACTAAGTTGGGGACCATTGGAAACTACCCATGCATGTGCACAGTCACATTGTGTTCCCAATTACGCTATGCTTAATAAAACTTAATCATGATAAAGCTTGAATTTTTGAAGCTCTGCCTATTTCAGGTCTGCTCACAGCTTTGAGCTGCCTCCCCTTAGGTCTGCGGTGCTTGCTGCTGGAGTGAGGAGGCCTCTGCTGCTCCAGCAGCATCCAGCTGATCTGCAAAGGCACTAGATGTGCACGAATGCTGGTGCTGCTGAAGCTGAGCTGCGGTTGGAGCAGGCCTGCGAGAAGGAAGGCCTGAGCAGATGGGCCTGCGAGGAGCGTGGCCTTGAGAGAGGGGCCCTGGACAGGGCGGTCCCGAAGGATGCACGGCTGGAGGTGGGAAGAGCTGGTGGTGTGTGGCAGAGATGCTTCTGAGAGGAGCAAAGGGT
>JAUBOD010000925.1:128644-141043 GCA_032353885.1 Nothura maculosa
GGATGCCGCCCTGTGCCACCTGCTCTAGCTGCCTGCTGGAGCGGGAAGGTTGGACCAGATGATCTCTAGAGGTCCCTTCCAACCTTATTGATTCTGTGATAGTTACTCCTGTTTCATCTGTTGCAGAGAGGATTTAATCCTAGCAGGAGAACAACCGAAAAGCTGCTCCGAAGTTGATTCCAAGTGCAAACTGAAGCTGCATTTACTTCCTGACTGTTGTTTGCCTCCCCATGATGAGTCCTGCTGCCACATCATCAGAAATGGCAGGCATATTTTAATAAGCATAAAGCAAAAATCAGCAGGAAGGCAACCTACAGCTGCAAAACAAAACAATTTAAAAGACTGTTCCATACCCAAAAGAAAGTAATTGAATTTGTGAGTAGTATGCAAACCTCAGTTAAAGTGCTGACTCTTTTTCCTATAGGCATATGAAATAATTTCTGTTACTTTTCTAGCAGTAAAAGTGTAATAAGGGGAGAGAGGTGGCTGTTACACAAAAGTAACTTGACTCAAGTAAACATCAGTGAAATTACTCAATAGATGAGGAATCGTGCGTTAAACAGTTGTCACTGTTTGCATAAAGTTTGATCTTCAAAAGGACATTAAACAAAAAAATGACCAGGAAAAAAGTATATTTCATTCTTTCCTTCTCAATGTGTTGTTGAAAAAGAAACTTGACCAGAAAGACTTCTTACCTCAAAGTTTAATTAAAATAAACAAAAAACACTAAAAAAAAAAAGAAATTATGTAATTGCTCTTCTGTTTTGTCACATATAGCCATAGAAAACCAAATATATGCTTAGTTTACCATAAAAGGCACTAAGTAGTATGAGGAATTTTAATAGTGGCACCATAGACAATATTATATGAGCCTGGGCTATGAATTACTGACCTAAGTCTAGAGCAATAATACAGTAGTGCATTTTATTTGGCTGCAAGATATATACTAGAGAATGATTGCTGTTATTTTGGATGGAGGTGGCACCTTTAATTGGTGTTTTTCTCCCTGTTTTAAAAACTGCAGTATTTTCAGCATTTATTTGTACTAAAATACTCTTCCAAATAAACAGCTCACAAGCTACTGTATTAGGAGCATATTTCTATAGAAAAACAGATTCACAAATTATTTTCCTTTGTTCATCACCTATGCGTGAATAGGCTTGCATGTTGTTATTTGAAAAGAGCTACTACGGATAGGAACTATGACACCAACTGTTTCCGTTCTCTTTTGATCACAAATGAACTTCTCCCTGAGCAAATGTTGGTTTTCACCTGATTCCTGTCTGCAAAGCAGCAGCCACCTGAAACGAGCTGAGCAGCTGCAGTTTCTGAGCAAGCACCTGGAGCTCCTCATTAGGGAAGACTGGGCTGGCTTCCAGAGTGCTGGAAGCAGCAGGATGAGGAGCACCCAGTGGGGAACTGAAGCTCAAGGGATGGAAATGGTCATGTTTTGCATGGCCATGCTCAGTGCAATTGCATGTGCTGGAGTTGATGGTAAACCATATACTTGTTTATGAATCCTGCCTGCTCTTTACTAGAATGCTGAGTTATTAGCAAAGCCATTTCTAACATTTCCAGGCTTTTACTTGGGACAGTTTCCAAGTACTTCAAGCTGAACCAGCTCAGATGGCCTATGTTACTCTTACATGTTGTAGTTCCTGTGAGAGATGAGCCTGATCCTTCTATCCTTGAACATTTTGGCAGTAGGGATACCTGTTGTGTGTCTGTATATGTCCTGATTAGAAAAGCCAATCTTGATTGTGTTGTCAGTTCAGCAGCCCATGTGTGTGTGGTGGGAAGGGCATAATGGTGGATGCTGGTTCTGTTCTCAGGCACTGCTCAGGTGTATGCAGCAGGTGTCAGCATGTCAGCACTGTAAGCAAGTAGCGTTAATACATTGAATGTTGATGTGGTGTTACACTTATGGAACTTCACTTAGTCTTTTTGTGCCTGTAGAGCTCTGACATTAGCCGGTAGTCAGTCCCAACAGATGGGTGTAATAACTGCTAGAGAAGTAGGTGAAAATAGCTTCCTGATGATAACTTCTCATGAATGAACAGCTTTCCGAGACTTGACTGTAAAACATTGCTTTTAATGTATGTTGCTTATTTGTAATTGGTCATGGTATCAGTATATCACTATTTTAACTCAAAGGTTAAATGTTGACTTCAAGGCTTTGTTTCCAGAACCTGAGCATCCTACCTCCTGTCTCTTACTCTTCCCTTGCAGTCACTGTTTAACACAGGAGGAAAGGACGGTCCTCTAATTATCCCAACCCTTTCTGCTTCCTACTGTGCTGAACTCTAAACTCCAAGTTAAATCACCTCTGGGCTGACTGCAGCTCTGTTTGGGGCCCAGCTCCTTTGAGCAGGTGCCCTTCCCTCCAGGCTAATTGCCCAGTAGTTCAAATGCTCTTTTTGTTTAGTGATTGCCAAATCAATAGAAGCCTTTGGTCAATAACATGAAACCGCAGAGTTCAGGCAAGCGGAGGCTCTGGCTGTAATTAAATGGCTCCCTAGGTGGGGGATAAAGGAGTGGGAGCTGGATTGGGTGGCTGTGACTGGAAGCTCCCGGTGAGGAAGCAGCCGCTGGAAGCAGTGTTCTGACCAGGACAGTGGCTTGAGAACCTGGCCTTCCCCCAGGGAAGCTGTGGGTGCAGAAGGGTGCACCGAGCAGTGCCCCTCTGAGAAACCACTTGGCTCCAGAAATGAGTGTTTCATTGGGATGGGGGCAAGTATTTAAATGAATATTTTTTTTTATTTTTCTTCATTTACTCCTGTCCTTTTGGAGAGAAAGCCTTTATGGAAGTGAGGCCAAGGCAATCACTAAATTTACCTAATAAGTTGCTTTTTATCTTTCAACTACTTCAGCTGTGTGGAAAAGGATATTTTATATGTGTGCTCTGATGGTTAAAACAGGGTTTAGCTGTTGACTAGTTAAAAAATTCTCCTCTTCTTGTAAGTTTCATTTCTGATTAATATTGACTCCCGCCTGATCTTGAGCTACAAGGTATCTGAAAACTGAAATTCCTGTTAAATGAATCTGAGATGGGAATTAAATATACGAGTTATTCCTGGGGTAGCATGCTTGATAGGCCTGGTTGTACAACTGTAAAATGTTTTCTTAAAGAATTAGATAGCTTTCTTAGAGCTTTATTTTATTTTATTTCCTTAGGAAAAAAAGGGCTTGGCAGCCGCAGATTCCTAGGGACTGTAACTGAAATAACTAGCTGGGTGTGCAAGTGACTATATGATGAGAAGACAAATTAGGTTTCTTGCCTGTAACTTTTCTCCCTGGGAAGTGGGCTTTGGTTGCTCTGTGGTATTTTTATGACTGGAGTCCTTGGGGGAAACAATCTGGAGGGAATGCATAGAATGGGAATGCCAGCTGTGAAAGGAAATAAGTACTGGAACTAACTTCTCTTCACAAACCCACACAGTGTTGGAATAAAAAAAGGCAAAAGCAGTGCTGCCTTTAGCAGCTTTTTTGGCAATTTCCTTTGCTGCTATTATGCACTTTGGAAATATCCAGAAGTCCTGCTTGCTGTCAGTGTTCAGTGACTTAGAGTTTATCATTTTTTGACTCATTTTTGATGCTATTAACTTTTGCCTTTGGCAGCTCTAGGGTATTTACTGCATTCAGGGCTACATAAGGAATCCTGTAGATAAGCACAGAACTAAAATAGCTGTGGAAACATTAATCTGAAGAAGTAAAACCTAACTAAAATTTGCATTTGTTGAAACCAACTCTGTGGATCACCCTCACACAAACATTTTGTCTTTTTATTTCCATTCTTTGCGAGGCAGAATGGCCAAGTCAGAGATGAAAGAATCCTTGTAGGCTAGGCTCCTGCAGGCCTGCTGTAACCTAGCGAGTAATCACTGCAGTGCTGTCACAGAAGTGAGGAGAAAAATCAATGTAGGCTGCCAAACTCGCTAAGAGACTCAAGTAGCATTAGAGTCGTTTGGCTGTGGTGAGTTCTAAGCTAATGCTGGTACTTTGCAAGCTGTACCTGAACTGAAGTCTCTAAATATGTCTGCATATTCTGTTTAAATCTGATTTTAAGCTACTGTATGTTTCTGTATGGGGATAAGCATGTTTATACTTAACAAGGACAAATTAATTACAGGTGCTGGGAATGTTGGCAATTAGATTTTTGTTCTACTTTTAAAAGTTATTAAAAAGTGTTGCTAACTAGCACTATTTGGAATAGTTTATATTTTGTTCTGGGTGAATTTTCTCCTGGTTCATTGCAACAAGATGGCTTTGGGTATTCAAGTGATCAGTGTAACTGCTAAAGCAAAACTGGAAATTGAGAATCTCTTAGAGCTGATAAATGAATGAAAAAGTCTCGTGTGTGTGGATTTCTCTGTCAGGGATCATCTTGATGATGGCTCTTGGAGATGAGAGCAGAAGTGGACGTGGGAACATGAAGATGGAGTGGCTGGTGGTGTCAGGTGGTGTCGGCTTCAGCGAGCTCAGCTTGGGCTTAGCAGAGCTGTGGCTTCCCAGCGCTCTGTGCCTCTGCAATTGGCTCTCCTGGAAAAATCAGCCGCTTAAATGGGCCCTTCTCTCTGTGAACCACCTGTGCTCGTACACACAGCCTGACTTGAACATCTGGCCCTAAATTTCATGTGATAGGAACCTCTCTTGTTTTCCTTTCTGAGCTTAACACTTCTGGTTTCCTTTTGTGTTTATGATCAAAGATTCCCACCGAGAGCTGACAAGGAAGCAGAGCAGGTTTGATCTGCACGCCGTGCTCTGTAGGGATTCTCTGGATGTTGCTCAGTTGGGTCAGAGGGCTCCTTGTACTGAAGGCGCCTGCAAGGGCCTGCCATGTGGGCTGGCCCTGACTGGGGTCCTGGTAGAGATGCTGCTTGCCGAGGCGCTGTGGTTCCTTCCCACCTTGGTGCTGTTTCCTGCCTTTCACAGCCTTTCTAATGTGGAAATGCTCTGGCATTTACCCTTCCCATGGTACCCTCTCCTGCAGGGACAGAGGTTGCTGCTGGGCACAGGCCTATTCTGGAGCTGGCAGATCCCATTTCCAGGCTCCTCCGTGTTGCCTTGGCTCCCAGCCTGTGTTGGGATAAGGGAAGGAGGGCCTTGAGCTATTTCAGTTAAGGCAGCACCAAGAAGTGTCGAGGGTTGACTTTGTGCTGCTCAGGTAAAAGCTCAGTAAGATGAAGGAACTCTCACACTATATAAACACATTTAACTATGTAACAGCAGCAGAAAATAGTGTTGAGAGAAGTAATGATCGATAAAGATCCATCCTCTATCAGGATGGGTGATCTTGTAGCTAAACTTTATATGCAGAGAAACTTAAAGAGCTGGTGGGTCTCGCTCAGCTTTAGTGTCTTTGTCTACCAGTTCCTGGCAGGGAATCTCTTCTCTGAAGGTATGTAAGATATCAGTCCAGTATATGCTTTTATTTTGCTGACCTGTATGATGGAATATTGCATCATGTTTGTGTAATTTATTCTTCTATATAAATGAACTCCATTTTCAAGAAAAGAGCACTTTTCTAATTTTGAGATAAGAAATTACTAGACAAATGTAAGAAGGCAAAGAGAAACAACAAACAGCATTTGTTGCAAACTTGAGAGAGGCTGCTGTCCTCTGTAATGTGTGTATATGTACTGACAATCTTGTTTCATTTAAATTCTGTTGACTGCCATTTCATATTTTGTTTGTATTCCACATCATTTAAGCTGTTCTTAGCTCAAGAAATATATTTTAGCTAGCAAGCATCTATCTTTCTCTACTGAGTCTTTTGTCTTCCATAGATAAGTCCCTTTGCCCATAAATCACTGTTTTCTACTGCCTGCTTTGTTAAAATGGGGCAATTATGGCTTGTGGAAAAAATACAGATTTTGAGGGTTAATCTCCAAGACAGGACACATTAGGTGCCCCTGAGAGCTGCAACAGGAGCAGGTACAACTGTTGCAGTGCAGGAGGAAGGGACTCTAGGAATATTGATCCTTGTTGGCTAACAGGTAGTTGATATTGTTTGCTGGAATACATAAAAAGAGTGAGGGGAAAGACCAGGGATATTATTTGGGAGAAATTTCTTTGAGTTAACTTTCTATGAGTGAAGTGGAAAAGGAACCTGTCAGATTTCAAGTTATTTCAGCAACCGTGTATTTTGGGAGGAAATAGGATTAGAGGTTTCCTTTTTCTAGGGGTTGTTTTCATGGCTTTTTTAACTGGTGTGTTCCACATACTCAATTTATGATGGTGCCCATAGTTCAAAGGACCTGAATGGGTTAGGATTCTCATTTTATTTCACTTAGTCTATTTTGAGGCAGTGATTTTCATTATGCATTCTTCTCTTGCTATAAACTTCTCCTTGAGCTTTGTAATGCCATTCGCTGTTTTGTAAACTAGTAACTCAGACTAAGTTGCTGAGAGGTTTTCCTGTGAGTCCTATTCTAAAATGCATTAAAGTTTGTAAGTTGTCTTGTAAGTTTGCAACTCAATATGACCAAAGGGAGCTTTCTCTTGCGTGTGGGCTCTTCAGTTCTAGTTGCAAGTGTCTTCCTCTCTTCCTGTCTGTAAGCAACGTGTGCCCAAAAAGGCACTGGAAGACAACTTACAGCCAGCAAGCTTTGTTGCAGCACCCTAACCAAATGAGCCTGCATAAGGTAAGATGGAGACCTTGGCTGTTGTGTGGGGCGGTGAGGCCAGTGCAGATGCTGCCCGTGTGGCTGCGGAGCGCTAGGAAAGCACTGGATACATTGGAGGCCTTGTCCCCTGTAGGTTTCTGCTGGAAGTTACTGTGAGCTGGTGTCAGTTTGAGGAACCATCATCTGAGAAGGTCTGTGGTCAAGCAGAGTTATCCTAAAGATTGCTTAACACTTATAATATGCCCCATGTTTTTACATGTGACTAAAGGTAAGCAGTAACAGCATGGTGGATGTTCTTTAATTCCCCTAAATGAGAGCTGTGGCCTAGGCACTGTGCTTTCTAATGTAGGAGGTAATATAATCATGAAAACCAGAGGGAGATGTGATGCTGGCTTATCTAGGAGGCTGGAAAAGCCAGTGTCCCACTGGAGTGTCTGGAAGGACTCCAGATTGCCTATGTGGTGAAGCCCTTTCTGCTGTGAGATCTGCCTAATGGATGCTGACAGGCCTGGGGTCTGGGCTGGCTCCTGCAGCTGTCCTTGACATGGATGTGGTTTAATAGCTGCCCATTCCTTGCTTCTTCACTGTGTGGGAGTAATCTGCTGGTCTCGGACTCAGAGTCCTGCCTTCCTGGCAATTGAACAAAGCCAAAGACTTGGGAAATTGCCTTTTTTCTTCTTTTTTATTGTTTTCTTCTCTCACTGCTTCTGTAGGCAATAAATAGGAGTAATAGGCAATAGGAGTATTACCTTTGAAAAGTTGTGCTGTGAACAACTGTTGATTTTTGTTATATACTCTTATGTATGCAGGTATTTGGGGAGGATGGGAGAGGAACATGAATATCACTGGGTAATTATACAATAAACCTTGGGATAGTGACCACTTTGGAGGGTAAGGTCAGACCACTCTTCTAACTTGTCTTAAATGCCTTTTTTTAAAGGGTTACAACTGAAATGGAGTTGAAAAGTACCTGACTCTAAATGGGGTGGTCTGTAACTGAGTCTTAGGATGAGCTAACATGACAGGTACATTCGGAATACCTTAATTCTGAGCTCTCTGTCCACTCTCCGTGCCGCCCAAGAGGCAGCACGAGACCTGTTAGGCCTTGTTGGCCAGTTGCCTCTGGGCAGTCTCTGCTCCTGTTAATGGTGCCTTTTGTAGTTGGGGTAACTCTTAGAGGGAGGGTCTAGGGTACGGGAACGTTGTCCTCAAATATGAAACCTAGAGAGGTAAAATGAACTTGGATACCCCGTTTGTCCTGTTCAAGCATGTTAGGGCTGGCTAATCAAAAATGCCTATCAAATTGAGCTAAATTGGTGTGCTGCAAATTTGGGATGCTCAATTTAGCATTACTGTGAAAAATTCATTTGGGATAATAGACTTTGCCCTGGAGGCTTGGAAGAGCCACAAAAAAAGTCAGTCATAGATTGCTAATTAAAAATTAGCAGCACTGGGAAATGTTTAATTCTTCTTTCTAATTTTTGACAAATACAACAGATAGTGCAGATAGTGTGAAAGTGAATGTGCAGAGGGCTCAGGGAACCTAGGGAGGGCTGAAAATGGTCTCTGTTCTGCCAGGCTGCCCTCATACACTGATCTGCAGCCTGGCCTGGCCTATGTGTGACCTGTGCCCAGAAATGGGCACTGTGTGAATTTAATGCTGATACAAAGCTGTCAGTCTTTGATACTTTGACAGGTGATTCAAACTTTGGGAAAGGACTTAATAGAGAGGGATGAAATTTAGTGGCATGAAGTGCAGAGTTGTGCTCCTAGGAATGTTAGAGGAAAATGGAAGAGCTGGAGCGGGTCACCTTGCACTGGTTGGCAGTGTGTGCTGCTGGTGCTGGGGTCGCTGCAAAAAGGCAGCTGAGCTTTAAGAGTTGTCAGGTGAGACCTTCGAGGGGTGTGATGGAAGTGATTAACACCAGCACCAAAGGGGCTGTCCTCACATTAACATGTGAAAGGACATATTTGGAGCTTGCTTCTACCACCCGTGGCTGATGCTGTCTTAGTGCAACAGAGGTTTCTGTTGGGCCTAGCAAAATGGGGCCTGCGTGGGCTTGCACCTGCCCTAGGGAATGGCCCTGCAGAGGGAGCGGGGCAGGAGGCAGCGAGGCAGGAGGCAGCGAGACAGAGCTTGTGTGAGCAGGCAGGGCCTGCCGAGGTAGGGACAGGTCCTGCCTGTGAGAAAGGGCCGTGGAGCTGGACACAAGCAGGAGGGAAGCACCCCTAAACCCAAGAGCCCTGGTGCATCTGCAAAGCGTGTTGTGGGCTTCTGCAGCAGCCCCTCGGTGCTCTGGAAACAGGAGGGCTCTGCTAGTCCTCCCTTCATTAGCAGGAACTGCCTTGGGATTGTGGGTTTATTTTTTTTAAATTGGTTTTAGCTTTATAGAAAAATGTCAGTGTTAAAGTTTATTTGTGAATTCTTGTGTAACACGTGGTACATACATCAGTTTCTTTAACCAATCACTGTACCATTGGCCCTGGGAAAATTAATATTTCCTGTATCAGGAAAGATGCTCTGAGCAAAAAGGATATTAACTTTATTGTTGGTACCTATAGCATCACTTTTCTGATATACCTGATTTTAATCATTGTATTACAACCAATTGTCAAGGAGAAGAAAAAGTTGAGAGTAAGATGGAGTGAAGAAATAGATATATTGTTTTTATTTCTTTTGGAGAGGCTGTATGCACCTTATTAGCTATCTCTTTGCAGGAAGCAGTATACTGTGCAATGCAGATTTCACAAATTCCATTAATTTCTCACTGAAGTTACATCCCTCCTGCTGGGAGTGCTGCTTTTGAGTATAGCAGAGGTTGACATTACAGCTTAATTAGCCAGAAGATCTTATGGCTGCAACTTTGAATGCTGGTTAAGCTGCTGCCTCCATTTTCCCTGCTGCTGGAGACTTTGCACCCTACTGAGCAAACAGACAGTCTGGAGCTTATGTATGTTTAAATATAGCAAAGGGAAGCTTGCTGTCAGAAAGAAAAGCTAAGTGTTAGGACTCTAGACATTGTTTTCTGGTCTGGATACTTGAGGCTGATTTCTGTATCTGAGATACTATTCAATAATGTATCACAGAAGTCAAATCCTGTTGTAAGGAACTTGCTTTTCTGGAAAAAAACTTGAATTAGATGGGAGCTCAGATGCACCTGCTGATTAGCAAGAGTAGTTCAAAGATCTGAGCATTTATTTTCAGTATACTGTAAAGTATAAATGTTCTATAAACACACATCATCTAAATGAAGGATGCTTTCTGGTACTATCTAAACTGCTTTGGGAATACTGTTCAAGTTAAAGCAATATAGCATTTCATAAATATGGCCAAGTTCAGGAAACCTGTGTTCTGACCTAATTTCTGACCTCTACCTATATTGTCCATGCTTGAGGTACCCACTTTTCCCCATTCACACTTTTCCCACGTTCAGCCCAGCACAAACCTCTTGATGACTGAATATTCATTTTTATGGGAGTGCTCTCCTTCTACATTGCAGTTTACATTCTGAGGAGATGCCTGCAAGTTCATCTTAGAACAAAGCTTATTGGTGTAAAGAAGGATATATTATAGTGAGCTATAAAAACAGTGATGGAATTGGTCCATTCTGGAGTTGGCTTCAGGTCCTGGTGCACTTGGGGGGCTTTCAGTGCAAGAAGAGTTCCCCAAATTGGCTGCTGTTACCGTGTGGCAAGAGGTGGCTCCTCGGTGGGTCTGAGGCCCCTGCCCAGCCGGTCACTGGGTGCTCAGCACCCCTGCAGTGGCCAGGGTGACAACTGGTTAGAGGAATCTCAGGCACATGGAAAGTGATGGGCTGGCTCTTGCTGGAGTGTTCAACTTCACTGACTGGAAGGACCTAGATAAATAATTCAATGAGCCCAGGACTGTGCATATTGCCTCTGTGTTTCAGTGTGGACCTTGTCCACATTATGGTCAGTGTATAAAGAGCTAATAAGGGAAACTGCAACAAAACAAATGATGAGGCAGAGGTGCAGAAGTGACTTGCCCTCACATCAGATATAAACTGGTTCTAGTAGTTTTGCTTCCGATATGTTTTCAGGGAACAGTCTCCTCTTAGTGGAGAAAAGCTGTCTTCATAGTATATGTTTATTTTAATATGCATTTTAAACTGAAATTTCACTAACTTAGGGAGTAAGTTCCATACAGTGCAACTTCTGTAGTAGGTTAAATATGAGAGTAAGCCTTACTTGAAACAGCGTGATTGCGTTGAAACAGTGCAATTGCACTGTGTTTTCCTTGGGTTTAATAAAAAACGCTGTAGACCTGTGTGCCTTTGCATTCCAGTTCATACCAGACCATTTGCTGCATTGGTTCTGGTCTTGCCGAAAGCCAGGCTGCACAAGCTGTGCAAGTTTGCTTTTGATATCATGTCAGCTTTTTAGAGCAGTTACTATTCAACCTCCTAAAACTCCCAGGATGATGCAGCTCCTCCCAGTGATAACATTATATTATCAGGAACAGATTTGTGGAGCCGGTGTATTTTGTAGAGCTGCTTTTATTGATAACATTAGTATTCCAAAATCCTCACGCAGAGCGATCATTAAAGCTCGTTTAAAAACTCTCAGAGGATTGCTTATGGCTCAAATACAGTGCAAGGAATTTAATTTTTAATTATACAGAGAGATATGTGAAAGGGAATTTACAGTCACAATGCAGAACTTGCTATTGTGAATCCATAATTTATTATTGCTTCTTCAGAGCTGAAATGATGCCATTACCTTGAGATGAAAACGTTCTTTAAATCAGTGGCGCAGCACTAGGCTTTTAATTTAGTGAAGAGAGGTTCTTGGAACTGAGCAGCGGCTGCAGCGGCACCTTTTCTAACCTCCTCTAGTGACCACGGTGGTCATGCTTTGTGTGTGCATATATACATGCATGTGTGAGTGTGTGTGTGTGTATATATATGTTTGTGTGTGTGTGTTTATATAGATACACACACAACCTTGTATGAGTTGGATATTTTGACCAAGTGCAAAACCTAATCCTTTAAGCTATATTCTCTGCTGTAAGTAGCATCTACAAGTGATAAATAGCATTTGAGAATTAATCCTTAGCTGAAGTGCAGATTGGCAGTGATAGAAGGCTTGGGGCATACAGTATCTCTTTGTCATCTTGCTAGTGTGGAGAGATGCTGTAAGCACCCTGCTGTTAAATCTCTGAAGATGGCTAATATTAGTATTGCTAAAACTCTTTACTTGATTTTTTTTCTATTAAAGGTTGTGTGGTTGGCATATGTGAGCTGTGTGCTTTTCACCAGTACTGTCATTTGGGTCTAGGTGAAATTTTTAGCAGATGTTTTAAGCAAGTACCTCTGAATAATCTGAAGCAGTCTGCAAGGCTGTGTCTGTTTAGCTGGACTGCTTTCTTTGAAGTCCTAAAGATAGGAAACATTTGAAATAGTTTGCCAATGTTTTCTAAAATGAACAACACATTTGTAGTTCAGAATCAGAGAACGATGATGGTTGGAAAAGACCTTTAAGATCATTACGTCCCACTGTAAACCCATCATGTTTATTTCATGGTCAATGTTTAAAGGTTTAATTGGGGAACTGAAAACCTAGGAGAATACTGCTTTTCGGCTGGACAAGAGATTTCCACTCCAAATGCATGAAATTACAGTATGAAATAAAGATATTCTGTGTCCTACCCTGGTCTGCATGTATTTTCTTGGTGCTTTGCCCTGATAATTTGCTGAGTTTTGAGTATGTGAAGGTTAGTTGGTAACCTGTCTATAGCAATGACTTGCATGGG
>JAUBOD010000925.1:248588-261935 GCA_032353885.1 Nothura maculosa
CTTGGGATTATGAAGCACAGCGTGGCACATCCGTTTTAAGGCATTCGTAGTGTTTGTCAGTTCACCCCAAGTGCAGTCGCGTTCCTGGTGCTGAGGCGGGAGCTGGGTGAGCGCGGTGGTGCCGTAGCGGGGACTCGCTGCTGTTCACCTGACGTTAGGGTTTGCAAAACGTTCCCTGGGCTCAGGCTGAGGAACGTCACTCTGCTTGCCTGATACTGGCTCGTGCAGGCGTTAGCTTCACCTTTTCCCCTTGTGAGTCGGAATTTTTTACATTCTCATTCAAAATGATGGCATGAAGTAGTTGGAGGATGCTGAGTTTATGAAACAGTTGTTTATTAAGTCGTATAACTAACTGCTTTACATATTCTGTCCTGAGCCGCTAGGACTTCCCGGCTTGGTGTGAGGGCAGGAGCCCTTGCAGCTTGCCCTGCTTCGGTGCTCGCTGAAGCTGCTCGCAGGGCGCGTGTAGCTGCTCTGCAGCTGCTCTGCAGCTCCCCACGGCTCCCCACGGCTGCCGTGAGATCCCCTTTGTGCCCCTCTGCAGAGCATGGAGAGCCCTGCCCTCCGAGCCTCTGAGCTGCTGCTCCGCCAGCTCTGCCCCGCAGAGCGGCCCGGCCTCTCGTGCCCTCCTCTGGAGTAGTAAACCCGAGGCTGCATTCTCAGGAAAATGTTCAATAGGATCTACTTACAAGTTAAGGACCTAAACATATCCCTGTAAATAATGCTTGGGCCTTGGTTTTTCCTTTGTGAATGTTGCTTTTTGTTTTTTATTTTAGATGCCTCTAAAGGCCTTCAGGCTATCATCACGGTGAATACCACTACCCTCTGCACACTGTGTGAGGGAAAGACAAGTTATTTTCTTCCAAATCAAAGAATTAAAAGGTGCTTTAAGTCTGTGTAGTGCTAATCCTTGATATGCTTTCTACTATTTGTTTCTGTTGCATTTCTCCTTCTTTCCAAGCAGACATCTAACCACTAATGCTTTCTCTGCTTTGATATGGATTTCAAAATGGTGCAATTAGCCCAAAGTGAATAAAAGCTGTTAGACTAGAAAGTTCTTTTGAAATATGATTATTGTATAATAAAAAAGTGAGAAAATCACATAGCTGGATCTAGGAGAAAACATTGTTTCTTTTGTTTCCATAACTATTCAAAGGCCAAGTGTAGCCCTTTTTAATTTTTCAATTACAATTGGAAATATAATTTACTAGATGTCCAACTTTGACTCCTTATACAGAATAATACTGTTCAAGTGATTGCTTGCAAATAGTAACTTCAAAACAGTGCTAGACATTGCAAGTAGATAATGCATTGGAGTCTTTTTTATCAAGTTGTTTTGTTTTAAACCAAGTACGAACTACAAGCCCGAATACCAGATTATAAGAGAACCTTACCAATAAATTGTGAGTCTATAAAACAAAGCAGGAGGGATCTAAAACTGTGCAGTTTCTTTGAAGGACGTATCTGTAAAAAAGATTGTCCTTTGGCATTGATTTTATTGTGGTAATCAATATAAATATGTCTTTTTAAACCGTTTTGTGTTATTTTAATATCTGACAAGCTGCAGCCCTGTGTGAGAGGGTAAAATACAATTACACTTTTCTTCTCGCTGGGCTGCCAGATGATCTCTTGGAGGACCGGCCCCGAGGTCAAAGATGTAACAGGCTGCTGGCAGCTCTTTCCACTGCTTTTACTGGCCCTGTTTTTATTGGAGTTAGAGTGGATGCTGTTGTGGCTCTAGTGAGTCAGGGCCTTGGGACGTTTGTGCCACCTGTCACCCCCTCTTAATGGCTTTGATCCTGCACGCGCTCGTTGGGAAAATCCTGGTGCCATTTTTCAGTTGGAGCCTGCAGTGCTTTAACACGGCTCCTGACACTTGTTCGCAATATGAGTTGATACAGACAAGCATTTGTGAAGAGAGCCCTAAGGCTAACAATAATATTTATATCTTGTGCCATTTGTGGGAAAGCAGAGCCAATAAAGCAGGCGCAGGGGCTGGTGTGTTCTCCTTTGCTTGTTAGTGCTGCGGTCGCTGCTGTTCTGGGGGTGTTTCTAGAACAGCAGCTGCTCTCATTGCCTCGTGGAAGGGACAGACCCTACTTCATACGCAGATCTATTACCTGTGAGATTCTGCTTTAAGCTTTTCTTTGGAGAATGTCGTGGATCTCTTTAAAGTGGAAAGATGCATAATACAGGGAGAAATCGATGCGCTGGTTTGGCCTTGAAAAAACATGCGCTGCAGGAATGTACATAGGGAAAGGAGAGTGTGGTTTAATAGGAAGTATCTACAACCTTCCTGTCCTCATAGGTTTTGATGGAAGAGAGGACTCATTCTCAGAAATATGAAGCTCTCCCTCTGGGGCTGCACATTGACCGTTCTGCATTTTGCGCTCCAAGTCCCCACTGGTCAGTCTCTGGCTACCTTGATATAAAGAGCATCTGGCACCTGCTAATTTCCTCCCTCTGACTATCTTAACTATCTTGTGCTTCTGTTCCCAGCCTCACTTAGTTGTGAGGAGCTGTGTGTGGGCCTTGGACCCCTGAAAAGTTTCAGGCTAGGCCCCCTCCTTGAGCTCCTGCTCAGGGGCTTGAACTTCACTTTTCCTTCCTTAATAGCCAACTCAGTCTCACACAACTTATAAAGCAGTTATGATGATAGAAAAAAAAGTTGATGAGAAATAGAATTTCAGTTGCAATATCCCACATTATGCCTGTTGATTAGCAGAGATATTGGGTTGTTTAATAAAACGTTCCATTTTCTACCTATTTTATTCTTTATTGTGGTTGGAGTGTTCCCTTTACAACTCAGAATCAAAATTTTGGGGTAGTTCTGTGTCTTAAAAGATGGACTGAAGCTTCACTCCAGGATCTAGCCCAGAAGCAGAAGACCTTAACTAACCTGAGCTGAAGTGATCCTTGCTGTCATTGAAGGGCTTACGGCAGCAATCAGGGGGTTTGTGCAGATGTGTAGGATGGGATCCACAGCATTTTTTTCTCAAGCCTATTTGAATTTCCGTTGGCTATAAAAGGCCTACATTGACTTAAAAAATTCAACCAGGGATCAGTGTGACCAAGGCCCATTGCTCCAAATAGGCATTTTTGCCTTACTAAACTTTACTATCCCTTATTATGTCTTTTCTTGCCCAAGGAGTATTCTAATGAATCCTGTCAGCAGTCGGTTTGTGCTGGCGCTGATGAATGAGGCAGCCTCTGAAGAAATGACAGGTTCACAAACTAGTCAAGGACACTTAACCCAGTGCTGTGGCAGCAGCTTTTCACAATGACAGGTCACTTGTTCTGTAATTTCATGGCTTTGGGAACAGCACAGACTTGCAAGACCACCTTTGGGGATTTACTCCTCTGGTAGAGTAGATTGGGAGAGATTGCTCCTTCTCCATCTAAATGGAATTTGTGTATTGCTTGGAATTTAAATAGGCATTTAGAATGACTCTGAGGAGGGCTGAAAGAGGTGACATTTAGCAGAGATTTTCCTAGTTTACTGTGTTTGGAATTGGAACTGATTATGTCTTAGGGTTTTTTTTCTAATTTGTTTGGTTTTGTTTTTAGTCTGTTTTTAGCCAGGCCTCCATTTTTATGCTTCTGTTCTTTGAACGTATGCAGCCAAAACACGTTGGTTTTGAAGACCACTCCTCAAAGTCTCCCCTCCAATTCTTTGTATCTACTTTTTTCTGGCCCAGTGATATCTTGATGAAGATCTCAGAGTCTAAACAAAGAGCAAAATCATTTTAATGCTAGAATGTCTCAGTTAAAACCTAGCCTGTTGACATAACCAAGCTCCTTACAGAAAATTGTCAAGAGAGTGAATAAAGAAATTAAAACAGCAGCTTCTGGATCAATGCGGGTTTGAAAATGCTGGTATGAAGTGAGCACAGTGACTTCAGAAGCAAGAATATGACAAGCAACAGAGGGAGTAGCGCCCTTTCCACTCAGCGTATTTAACCCAGCAGAAGTTCAAAGCAGAAGTCATTCTCACCAAAGACAATGAGGAGAGAGGGAAGTGCTGAGATCAGATGTAAGAACGTAAGTGTTCAACTGATCTTCTTTAGAAGAATCAAACAGTAATGACTGCATAAAACGTCTAACACCGGATGATACCTGTGTATGTAAGGTGAAGGCCAATCTATTGTAATCCAAGCAAGGGAAAGGAGGGACAGCGAAGCACATTAGTTTCAGTCAGGGAACTGACACACTGATAATGCATTTTTTTAACTAATTCATTTTAAAAGGGCTCAAAAGTCAGTTCTCCCCAACCACTCCCACATGTTTATGCAAAAATCACCCATTCATTTGGATCTGAATCCCTTTGGAGCCAAGCAACCTGACAAGATTTTTGATGAAAAAGATCATTAACAGAAGAAGTTTTAACAAAAAGATTGGATCCAAAATTAGCTTTTAGAGCTAGGACGACTGAGGTAGGGTAGATGCTGTGGGACTGAGTTGACAGAGGTAAACTGTTCCTGACTTAGCTATTGGCATAATGTTAATTAGCTAGGACTACCCCATGGAAAGACTTTTAAGTGCAGCAATGGACAATTAAGCAGAAGCCACTGTGCTGAGTATGCCCAGGATTCTAAACGGATGCTTTTGCTGGCTATGATCTGTGTGCATGCTACCTGACAGACATATTTGGAGAATGCCTCCTAAACCAAGCTCCATTGGAAAAGCAGAGTCCTAATCTGTCACTTGAACTGGGATTTGTATGTCGGGAATCTTGATGTCCATGGGATTTGTATGTCAGGAATCTTGATGTCCATAGTAGGCAAAGCAAGAAACGTGCCCTCAAATCTGGGAGCATTTTCAAATGGACCTCCTGAGATAGTGAATAGCATCTAAATCACCATATGGAAAAATTTGTGATCCGTCCAACTATACAGGTTTCCTCATTTGTGAAAGTGAGATAACAGCACTAAATGCATAGACATACCATGAGATTTAATACAGTAGTATTTTTGGTGAAGTTCTTAGATGGAAGCTGCTTAATCCAAAGCCCACTGCAAAAAGTGGAGATCAGCATTCTGGTCAATAGATTTGAGATGTTGCTCTGTGCACGTCTGGTAACAGCAGAGAACTGCTGTTTTTGCACAAATTAAAATAGGTTCAGACTGCTCTGGATGAGGATGTCTGAGAGCCTGGAAATAACTGTTTTCTTAATACGATGCTGCTTCCTGGCTGCAAAATCAGAATTGCTTTGTCAGTCCCTACAAGGACCTTGAAAGCTCAAGGACCTTTGTGCCTCAGCAGAAACCAGTTCTCTTATGGATAAAATTCTGAGGATTAAATATTCATCAAATTTCTCTATTACTTTTCTATTATCAGTTTCATGACTGTTCTCTTTCAAATAAAAAGGATTTAAATCCTGTGATTGGTTTGACTTATGTAAGAAATCAAAGTTACCCTACTGAGTTCACTAGACAGAAGAAATTACAGAGGACAGAGCAAAACTGCTTACCTGAGAGTGCTTGCTTTCTTTTTTATTCTCTTGTTTTAGAAAGCCTCTCTGTGGAACAAACTTTGGAAGGGATTAATTAACATTATTCATAAGCTAGTTGTGAAAGCCCAGAGTGAATCCACCTATCTGTTGGTTTCTGACTATTGTAGTTAAATTAGATGTCTAAGCTTGAAAAAGAAAGGTATATTCTGATTTTCAGTAGGCTGAATCACCTTTGAAAGTTACTTCCTGTCATCAGAATTATGAGAAATAGTAAGTAGTTTCATTTAAATGATGAGAATTACATGACATGAATTTTGAATATATAGCAACAGTAAGTTCCATCTGTTTCTGCTAGAATCTGTGTTTATAGGGTCATTGAAAGTAGTGTTTTTGACTAACTTGATATATTGCATCCGTTCCCGCTTTTCGTTGTTTTTAATTGTCTCTTTTGTTCCAAACAATGCATAAAAACAAAGCACTACTGAAATGTCATGGGCCAGATAGTGAAATCTGGTTAATGATTCAAGTTTGAGATACACTGACAATTTGTAGGAGTACGAGAATAATATACAGGAATATCTGGATGACCTTAAGAAGAGCAGTAATAGAAATGGAATGAAATGTTCTAGTACAAGGTCAGGTACTTAAGAACTACTAATAAGAAGTCTATTATAAATAGGAAATGACTGATAAAGTCAGAGACATAGAATAATTATGTGATGCAGCTCTGAAAAAGACAAATGCCTGTCTTGAATGCATCAGAGAGTGGAAAGTATTTGTGCCCTTTGAAAGGGTCTTGGTGAAAGAACAGCAAATCATGCTCCAAAAATATGTGTGCAGACCTTCGGGCTTGTAACTTGCATTATCTGGGGGAAGCAAAACAAAACAAAGCAAAAAACAGCACAAGGAAATTCCTTTACCCTGCATTCGTAATCATTATGAATTAAGAATTAAGCATTTTCATAATTCTGTTTTTACCTTCCAGGAATATTGGCAGTAGAAACATCTCATATAGAACCCAGTAGCTAGGTAAATAGATTTAAAATATGGTCCAAGGGAGAACTGCAGAAATAAGGGATTTATTCAACAGTGATGAATTGCCTTGAGAACTATCCGGTGTCTGCTTTCATTGCAAGTTCTTTGAACAGCAAAGTCTTAAATAATTTGTATCAAAAGTGTGTTAACCTGGAAGGTACAGAAACTCTTGAGGTTTGTGAATGATAAATAAAAGATTTTTGTCTTTTTTAGCAGCAGGTATTATTGTTACTCACTGTGTTGGTTAGCAATTGAAAATGAGGTGGTGGGCATGTAGCGACATGTTCTTATTTAAAAAAAATATTGAGATGCAATACAGTATTTTCCAAAGCAAGTCTTTAAAAATTTGTTGAGAAGATTCCTGTGTTAAGGTAAGCAATGATGAAGGTTCCAGCAGACTCATGCTAAAAACGGACGAGCTGTGTGAGACACCTGCTAGCTGAAGCCACCCGTGTGGATGGTGGCAGGTCATCAGATTTCCGTGGGTTACCTGTGAGGCAGGCGCCAATCTGGATATCCTGCAAAACAGAAAATACACATTTCAAATGGCAGTGCAAGTTCAGTCGCGCTTTTAGTTGTGCTTGAAGTTGTGTCATGTATGGCATGAAACAGTCCAAGCTGTAGAAATGTGTAAAAAATGACTGAAGGGGTGAATTTTTTATATTGGGAAATTAAAGCAGCCTGCAGTACTGGGAGATCAAACAGTGTCCTGCTCTGCCTTCTCCTCTCACACTTACCACAAGGGATGTTATAACAGAATTTCTGGCAGATGGATTTTGATGTGCTAAGGTGCAGTGTCTTTCCTTGAAAGCAGTTGGGAATAGTCAGCTGCTAACATCATTAATTCTGTAAATTCAGTGCCTGCCTCAGAACTCGACACCTAAAGGAGAAACGAAGAGCCCAGCGGTGTGCAGATGTTAAAAGAATAAAACCACCACCACCAAAAGCCACCTCTCTCCTTTGTCCTTGCGTGTGCTGCTCATTGCAGCAGCCTCCTGAGTTGCCAGGCACTTCTGTGGAACACAAGAGCCTGATTATTGTCACTCACTTCAAACCTCTCAGCTCAGGTACAGGAAGCAACCCAGGCGCTGAGTACAGCACAGGCGGCAAAATTCATCTGGGAAGCTGGGGAAATGGGATTTGGCTGTGCTCCATGCTGGAGACTCGTGGCTGGATGCTGCTATTTGTACATTCAAAGTACTTTAGATCTTTACATGTTCTGTTTTACTCAAGTAAACACGTAACTGCTGTATCGGTATGGTCTGTGTTTTAGGATTTTTGTCATTTAATTTTAGAGGTGATAAGGAATAAGAATGAGAAATAATATGTGTGTGTGTGTGTGTATACTGAACAAACTCCGTGAGCAGACAGTAATGATGATTGTCACTCCATTATAGGCTACATACATCTTGATGCTTGTCTTAGAGGTAATTAAGGAATCTAATAGTAATTTGCCATGAAAGCTGCATCTGTTAGAGAACAGACGGTTATTTATCCCTAGGAAGAGACACTGTGGTAAAATGCACAAACTGCAGCAGCCTTTTCCCTCAGTGAAATGCCTCTTCAGGGGCCTGGAGCTCTGGGTTGTGTCGAGCTCGAGTTGGCCGCTCTGCAGCTACCTCTGATGCTTGCTGAGAAGACAGTGTTTCAAGCTCCATTTCAAGTGGCATTTAACTTCTCATGCACCTGTACATTAATCCTTCCCTCCCTCTTTCTTTTCCTTTCTTTCTTTCTTCCCCGGTGTGTGCATGCGTGTGGCTTGTCAAGGAGATTGTAGCTCGGTTTTCAGTTGTCAGCCTTTCCAAAATGCTGTCAGGCTAAGGCGTATTGTCTTATACATCATCCACCAGCAGCTCCAGATTAATTAGTCTTTCACCCATTTTAAAGGTATCATCTATATCCTGCAGGCAGAGTTTGGTGTTTGGCAGCCTCTTCAATCAAGCTCTTCTCTATATACTGTATAAATAATCTGTGGAAAAATTACTCTCTTCTGTGAATAGCTACAGATACAAATGACATATTCTCTACAATTCCAGAGTCTCCAGTGTATACAGATTACCCAGTTTGAGCATTGTATCAAGGACAATAAATACATCTTACTCATCCTATAGTCCTACAGCAAAGCTGACATTGTTTATTAGCATTCATATTAGCATTTGATGATTTTTAAGGCTTTATATATTCTTTATTTTGCCTAATTCGCAGAATGATAGTTCCTGATGTGGGATGTAGAAGGCTTGTTTGTAACGGAGGAAACAAATGTTACTAAAGGTAATTAGAAAGAAATGGGAGGAAAACAATTTAATCTGTGATAGAAAAGCTGTTTGGATGCATGGCCTGTGTGAGGATTATTAGTTACTGTTGTGGGCAGATTTAGTAACCTGTTTCTTCGCTTGTTAAGGTTCTTGCTAACTAACTCTCTGTATTACCCATTAAAATAGTTGCCCAGTATCCACAGAAACAGCAACTCTTCTGGAAGTGCAAGCACCCTGAGGGCACAGGGAGCCCTTCACCCCATCCCTGCCTGTGTGTGTGTGGATGCTACTGAAATGTCCCTCCCTCGAGAGGCGCTGGTGAGCAGGGATGTGAGCGGGGCAGTGCGGTGCGAGCTGCCCTCCTGTCTTCTTGCTCTAGCCCAGGGTGAGTCCAGTTAGTGGCTCTGGCTGCTCCTGTGAGAGATTTAAAAGCAGTGCCTGAGGGTAAGGGCTCACTAAAAACCTGGGAGATTATAAAAATCTGGAGCAAAATGTTGTGTTTACTCTTCTCCGGCTTTGTAATGCCAAAAGGAAGAAAACTGAGAGTATGTTTGTATGGGTGTTAAGAGAACTGATTCCCGGGGAAGGAACATTTTACATTTTACAACCTGTTCTGACATGGTGAGAGATGGATTCAGCCTGGTGTCTGTTTTGGCCATGGGCTCTGTGGACACGATTTTGCTGCCAGGGAAAGCTCTGGTCGCAGCGCCCGCGAGTCAGCTGGCTGTCGCTGCTGCAGCTGATAGAAACTGAGCTGCCATTTATAAATAAATGATCAGGGCTCCCGCATCGCAAAAACAGTGTTCTTAATGTGAGCTGATGCACTGCTGTCTCTGGAAACTGCCTTTGCAGAAAGTCTTCGGGCAAGCAATAGAAAAATAAAGCTATGAGCTTTGTTACCATACCCTTCAATACTCTTCACACTTTAAAGCTATGTAAACAAGCCAACATAATAACCAGGAAAAATGTGGGTTTTTTTTCCAAATGACTTGCAAGTAAGTTTAAATCTCTAGGCCTGATGAGGAAATGGAGTGTTTGTTCTAGTATACATTTTCTGTTTTTACTGCCTGTGGACTTCCTACATTGGAATCACTGGGAAGAACAGAAATTATTGTTTTGTTATCATCTTTATCATCCTTCCATTGTTTTGGATAAATTGTACCTAAGTCTCTTTCAAGATCAACAGGAACCAAGCCAACAGACCACCTGTCATTCTCTTACAGAGTTTATTTCCCTTAATTTCTTCATTCTGTTGTACTATGATTCAATATCATTTCTTGCTTAAGTGAGATCACAAAGCAGGAGCTGATTCTTTTTTATCTTTAAACATTGGTTTTGAGTCCACCTGTTTGTTTTGTATATATTCACTTTAAAGATGAAATTGTGTAATTTCCTGGAACTTTATATAATGCCTTTGATAACTTTGAAGCAGTGTTTTTCTTTGCATTGATGGAACTGTTGTAAAACTTGACTGATGAGCTAAACAGTGAGACCTTTGGGGAAGGTACTGAGGCACTAAGGAAACAACAATGTAAGTCCTCTGCGTACAAACATATGTAACTTAGATTGTGGATTGGATCTTCTAGAAAAACTCATGTGTGGAGAGTCTCTGACAGAAGAACTCACAAGATTTGCCTGCCTGCACATTAGAGTTTGCCAGCTGAGGTTGCCACAGGTCCCACCATCTTACCCCGATGCCCTCAGTCAGGTCAGATCACGCCACCCCTCATAGTGTTACTCAACCCATAGCCTGTAGATCTGTGTAGGCAAGTCACAGAAGGCATGGTGAAAACAGCCCCCCGTGGGTGAAAACAGCCCCCCCTGTGCTGCCCTTGGACGAGCTGGCATGAGCAAGCGTGGAGGCAGCGCACGGCGTGTGCCAGGGGCTGCTTCTGGTCACAGCCAGGAGGAGACACAAGTGGTGTCGTTCCTTCTCTCTCCCAGATGCGGATGATGATGATGAATTATGACATGGGATGCAGAGTTTTCTGGGGAGTTATTTGAGGAAGGTTTTTCCTCGTTTATTTAGTTATTTATTTGGATTGCTTCATCCTTGTTCAAAAAAATATGTTGGAAATCATTGTTCTGTGCCGACCTCCTTGCCATGCCAAAAGATGGTTTTTTTAATCCTCTAATGTCCCTATCATTCAGTATCTGAAGCACAGCAAAGTAGGCAACTGGTCTGTATCTATGTTGAGCAGCTATCTCTAGTCTGCTCTAACCTTTGCTATGAAATTCTGTCATGCTAGTCATCTTGGTTATTTCTGCTTGCAAGTATGAGAATTTCAAAGCACGAGTCTGCTAGGGGGAGGATAACTGGAGAAGGTCATCCCGCTGCATAGTTCACAATTCTGATTTCAGGGGAAAATGAAATGCAGACAGTATGTGGGTTTTGGACATTTTCCACAAAACTGTCAGGAGAAAGCTGTGGCCTTTAATGATCACCAGCATCTCTGCTCAATTGGGTGTGACGAGATGAAGCACGAATTCAAACCGAGTCTGCTCAGTGAATTGTCTGCTGATTGAGATGTAGCTCAGAGAGAGCAAAATGGTCCCACGAGGACAAGTTGCTATTGAAGAGGCAAGTGGAAAAACGTGATTTGAGGCTAGGAAGTGTTTTATGGAGAGAGGCTGTGATGTGGAGCTCTGATAAAAGAGGGAAAGGAGAGCAATAACAAAATGCTTGGATATTTTTTATTTGCAGATAAAAATATTCATTGCTCATTTTTCCAAAAAGTGAGATAATACTCTTAATTTCTTGTCCTTTATGGGGAAATATTTTCTCTTTGATTTGCAGAAAGAACTGATGGAAACTACGTGGCTTCATGTGTTGCCTAGGGTTTCATTATTTCTGTTTGTGAGATATTTCAGATTAAAACCAGCCGTCATGTGTTGGACTAAACAGCAGCTCACAAGTCATGCTCTCAGCTATTTTGACTTTTCTTGGTGCTGTATTGGATTTAGAATTGACAGAATTTCCCTTCATTTTACCTTTCTTGCTATATTTACTACTTTTCTGCTTGTATTGAGTACAGTGTAGAATAAACAAAAAGAAAGAGAAGTACGAGGGGAGTTTATTATGTAACTGAGGAAAATTCCCATAGTAGGCAATCTCCTTTGTAACATAAACAGAAAAACACCGTGTGCCTAAAGCAGCATAATCCATCCAGGTGCAGCTCAGGAAAGGGAGCCCTTTCAGACTCATGGTGACCTACTCAGGAACTCCTCCCATGCAAGGAAAACACATGGAGTAGCTCAGGCCAAGACCAAGTGTCTCTTGAGCCTGTGGTTTAGATCTTGTCCTGTTAACTGAAATGCTGCTGCTGTGGCTTTATGTCCTGGTCCCCGGCTTGCTCTAACAACGACTTTCCACCACAGTCACTGTTGTTCCAGCACAATGTTGTTTCTCCATGCCCTCCTGGCAGACGTTTTTCACACCACCTGTCTATGGGAGCTGATGCTCTCCGTTGTGTCTCACCTTTGTATCTGCTTGGTGCCTCCCGAAGGAGGCCAGGCAAGGGCCTGTGGTTGCTGAAGGCTGCTTCTTGTTGAAGCCATCCTCACTGGCAGCAACAGGGAGTCAATTCACTGGCTGCTGAAATATTTGCCACTGAAAAATGATAAATTGATCGAATGTTGAGACAAAAAGAAACCTGAGATGTGCTAAATTTATGTTTTCAGGAGAGAAAAGAGACATGATCATTTATATGTATTTCATTCAGCTTTGCCGAAGTCCGAGGAGTATAGCAGACAGTACGTGTGCTGACTGATGTCCACATTAACCTTCTTCCAAGCAAAATGTTATCAAGTTATAAATGAATGTGTGATATTTTCTAGAAAGTTGGAAGATTTATTTTTTTTTTAATCAGATACAGGCAACATTTTAGCTGTATTTATTGGACTTTACTTATGTTGCTTATTTTTCAGGGAACACGTTGTGAGTGTGTAACTGTCTTCCCTGAAGTCCGCAATAGGCCAAGTGTAGGCAGAGCACAGGGAATGAAGACTGTTTGTCACAGCCCTGTAGTCTTCAGGGACCTAACATAAATCAAAGCCTAACCCCTCCCAGAGAAGCAGTCAGGTCTTAGTGCAGGTTTGTATTCCATTTGTATTCAGGTAACAAGCTATATATATTATGGTCTTCCTAATGGCAGTTCTTCACTCAGGTATTAAATAAGATATAATTCACAGGTGGCTAGCATTAGCAATAAAAGTCCCCAAAGAATATAATTCCTACATCATTACTTAAGCCATTTTTAATGAAAAAAATGTGCATTTAGATGAGACATGCAAATTAAAAAGAAATTGAAAATTCACATTACACGGACAGTATTTGCATGGGGGCTACCAACTTAAAGGTGATTAAAGTGTTTTCACAGATTAAACTATAACAGGAAAATAGCTCAATTATTCATGTAATTAATTATTTGGCAGGACAGCTAGAGCTTTTCTTAGTGCATCATTTAAGGTGGACAGCTTCAGAAGCGGCATATCATAACTGTGACCTAAACTCAGTTTTAAAATCTATTTATATCAAGCAGCGGTGTCTTTCAAATTGTATCAAGTGCTTTAATTTGGGAGCTGTGTTTTCAAAGGGGCCCTGGC
>JAUBOD010000925.1:263185-277546 GCA_032353885.1 Nothura maculosa
ACTAGAGAATAAAATGATAGGAAAAATCTCTTTTTTCATTTTTGCTGTGAATTTGACAGCTGTATCTCTGTAACAGTCAACTAGGAAGGTGAAAGGAAAACCTCTGTAAAAAGGAAAACTGCTGGTTCAGCCTCATTTCATGGTGCTGACAGAGGTAGACCCTCAGCTTCCTTCAGGTGTATCTCATTTTCTCCTGGTATTATTTTGTTACTTTTTTCCCCCTCAAATTTTAGCTGTATCTTATTCAGATTGTCCCTTATAATCTACTCTGTAAATAATAGGATACTTCTGAACCTGTATTTTCTTTTTCGACCATTGCCTGTTTTGACACTCAGTGCAGCAACCACTTCCTACTGTGTTTTTAGAAAGCAGTTGGCATAAGACCTGTATAAACAGTGAGAACCTCCTGCTAGAGTCAACCAGTAAGAATAATAAAAAAATTGTGTGAGGAGCTCTCAGAGTCTGTCTTCAGACATGAGAGGTAACAAATTCCCTGAACGGAGGGACTTTGCAGTAATGCTATTCAATTGATTTCTGGGAATAACAAGTCAATGATAAAATGAAATCGTAACTTAGGAACATGGGAATTAAAAATAAGCATGGACGTAGTCCTGTGCAATATTTATATTGTAAATAAAAGGTAAAACTTGTATTGAATCGAAATCATCATTTTCTTTTCAGATAACTTGGATTTTACTGTTTTTTCCTTAGAAAGTGTACAGTAAATCAGGTGCTTGAATTTCCATGGTGACATCCTGAGAAACTTGTGCAGGGCCTAATTAGTAATGTTTGTAATGTTGTTGAATAGCTAAATAACCGTGATCCAGAGATGCACACAAATATTGCAAACTCCAGAAATAAACTCCGCTGTTTTAGTTGGAGGAAATAGATGCTGGAAGCACAGTTGGAATTAGATAGCACAGTGTCTGCAAAGTGCATGACCACCACAGATCATGCACTAATTTTATCCTGTTGCTTGAAAAGCAACCTCGGTGCCAGTTTAACAAAAATCACATTTAAACTGCTAGCCCAAATGTATGTCACTTTTCTGACACTTGGGGACCAGCTTTGTTAGCTGATGAGGTTGGTCAGGATCCAGGTTGGGTGAAACGCTGTGTTGCTTTGCACAAGCTGTGGTTTACGGATCACATTCACCTCGCCAGGAGATGCAGGTGGCTTTGGGCTGCAGCTCAGGGAACTGGCTGGAAACAGGGCAAACAGTTAGTTTGTCCACTAACTGTGGCAGAAAAGAGAGAGTTTTGCACAGAGCTGCAGCCTTTAACAAGATGTAGGCAATGCTCCATCCCTGTTCTATGCAGATCCCCAGGGCAGGTCTAATGTGGGCAGGGATAAATATCTGAGGAGTGAATGGAGAAGATGGGCTGTAGCCAGTAACCTTGGATAAGCCCCATCCACAAGTAGCGGTGCGGGAGAAGAGAGAGCTGGGCAGGAGCAAGAGCTGGATCCGCAGCTATAAAATGGCGCCCGCTGCAGCCCCCCGCCACGAGGTGAGCAGGCAGGGGAGCCCTTCTCACGGCCTCCGGGTTCGGCACTTGGCCGCTCCTGTCCTGTCTCCATGGCCTCCAGCAGCTTCCGTTCCGGGGGGATGGCTCCCAGGAACGTGCTCTTGGCTGGGCTGCGACCTTAAGCTGGATACCGCAGGGATGGCAGGAGCCTCCGGAGGAGGCCGCGCTGCTCCGGCTGTGCAGCACCCAGGCACCCGCCATTTGCTTTCTCAAAGCAGACCGAGACACATGGTCCTGGAAGGCTCCTCCATTCCTATCTCTTTTACTGCCACATAGGAAAGATAAAAAGGAGGTCTGGAAGCGCTATGAGAATCAATTGGCTAAAAAGGATGTTGCTGAGGGTGTTTTTTTTTTCCCACGCCTCCAGAAAGAGCTCTTTAAAATGATTATTTTTTTGGTCAGAAAGACAGAATCAGTCTATTTTAATGGAACCCCGGGGGAACAGTAATATTACAATTCTCTTGTAAACCTTCAGGGAAAAGGACCATGAAAAGTGGCTTATCTAGAGAGCCAAGAGTATTTCAAAAAGTGATCATTCCTGATTAGTCATATCTCCCTTTTCTGTATTTATCTGAGTGGAAGTGTTACGAGTCCTGTCTGTAGAGCTGCTGGGGCTTAAACTGTGTTGAAACAAGTTTTAGCCTGACAAATTTCAGAGGAGACTAGTGCATATAATAAGTGCATGGATTATCAGCTGTAGAGATATATCAATCATATATTCCTTAACATTCTGTAGGAACCCTCTTTATAATCATATAGTGTATAGATTATTAAAATGTGCAAATTACCTGCAGATTTTCTAGGTTAATATTATGAGATCTCTTTGAATAGGTAAGAATTATATTCCAAGAAATCAGTGCACTTTTTTAAATTAAAACTCTTCCAAATAAGTACCATATAACTTCCACTCCAAATAATCTTTTTCTTATATTTTAATTAAATGAAAATAAAACTCAAAAGGTTTATTTGCAATCTGTGCACCTCCTCAGGGGAGCATCATCTTTTTAAAAAAGGAAAATAACAGTTGTGCTGAAACACGTCATTCTGCCTCTTAAAGAGCAGATCATGGGTCATTATTCCTGCTCATAATCACCCCAAAATTACTGAGTTGTCATTATGCCTGAGTGAAGGCAAAAGCTAGTAGCATAATACGTGAATTAAAACCAGTTATATAAGAACATGGTCAAAGAACGGGAGCTCTTGAAAGTTTTTGTCCGTATTGGATGTAAGGCTGTGCGTGAAAGAAGGTCCTTCATTTTTCAAATGGCTGTGCAAAATCCACAATATAAATTGTTTTAAGCAAAAAACATTTTGAATGTTTGTTCTGTGTGGGAGGGATTCAGTTGCCCATTAGATTTTGTATGTGAATGTGCAGCAGGGCTTTGGTAGCCCTTAGAAGGATCTGTAGTAATTTGAAAGTAGTTTGCATCCCAGTGCACATCTTTAGGATACTCTTGGCTCGTGTCTGCCATGAGCTGCATAGGTCACTTCAGTGGGGATGATGCAAGGATCTGCCTCGAAGATGCATCTCCTAGTGCCTCCTGCTCCGTGCCAGCAGCAGGGAGTGAGGCTTTCCTAAGGCAGGATTGCATTACCACACATGCTCTGTGTACCTGATTTTAGACTTTGGGCTCAATTTAATATACTGGCATTTTACAAAGAATTGATTATATAAATAAATGCATAAACATTATGCATTAAAGCATCTATATAGCATTTTCCAAAACTTTTTTAAATGTATTTTTTTTGTAATATTAATATTTTTCCCCTGCAATTTTATGTCTCATTCTGATTATTGTTTTCCATTCAGCTGATGTAAGGTTCCCTGTATTGCAGAAACATAACAAAGACATAATATTGATATTCACATTTTTATTGTTAGTGCACAAGTTTTATACCCTTTGGAGAAATTCTCCTCTTGCTTACATTGACAGCAAACTTTAGCCTTTAAATTTTTTATGAAGCAGGCAAGAAAGCTTCTACATGCCTCTTTTTTCCCCCTAGTAGCAGAGTAATACTTTTTTATTCTTTTTTCTATCGAATTTGTGGGAGTTACGATGCCCATTAGCATGTATCAGAGGAGCAGTCCAGAGATGACTGCACTGCAGCTACTTCTGTTATATAATCTCGAACAGCAAGGGGATACCAGGACAGAAACAAGTAGCTTTTGGGAGACAAGTAACAGGGTCTAAGAATAGTTCTGAAAAAGGGGAAGAGTGTTACTGGACTTGGACAATTTTTAAGTTATTCTGCAAAATCACAACATATTGTGGCTTATTTAAATGGTATTTTGCAAACATAGCTGGCTGTAACCGAACCTAACTGAATGGTGTTGGCACAATCTCTCTGAAGCACATAGGAGATTTGTTTAAAGCGGAACTGGAATTTTATTTTGGTTTAGTTGTATGTCATTGAAAAGATTTTATTATGGTAGTATGGATACTGCTTTGGCAGAAACGTTAAACTTTATCTGATAATATAGTCCTATCTTAAAACCTAACCTTTGTCAACTTTCTAAAAAGATGGCATTTATGGTGAATTACAATTTTCATTATGCCACTGTATTTTTCAAATCTTTTTTGGCTCTGGGATCAGTCTGAACTAATGCACTGTTAACACTTCACACTCGTACATACGTAATTCAGACTGACACTGGGTCCTTTGCCATGAGCAAAAGACTTGGCTGTAAGATGATATTCTTAAAATAGAGAGATGTAAAATCCACTTACACTGAGTAATTATTTCTTCAAGCTCCGTCATAAGGCGAGGAGAGAAATGGGGAAAATTATAGTACTTAAATAGCAAATATCTGTGTTATTGTTTTAACTGGGAGAGTTTATTCATGTCAGGAGTGAAATTCCGTCCTCTATGAAGTTTCTGAAGGTTTTACCATCAGCTTCAAGAAGTTAGGAGTTCACATGAGAAATAAGAATCTAATGGAGAAAAATGTCACAGCTTCTTGGCAGAAGCATTTCCAAAGATGCTTTTGAAAGTCCTGTTCTTCATGACAGGGTTCGTAACAAACATTAAAAACCAGTTTTTTCATGAAACAGTAATGATTCTTAATTCTTTGATTTGCCTTATGTTCATTCAAAAGAGTAAACTGCTTCAGGTCATCTTTGAATTTTTAATTTATAGGTTTATAAAATATCGGGTTTTATAGGAAGATAAAGCTACCTATGATTCCAAACAAAGGGCTCAGTGGTCGTCAGCTAATTCATGTGGAGGAAAAATTCAGGTTCTCTGACTGCAGCCAGCGTGGGACTTATTCTCAGGGACCATTCTTGCAGTCATCACTGAAAAACCAAGAGCCCCTTCCTCCTTAAATCCTATCCCTTGCACTGACCATTAAAAAGGGATAGTCTGAGGATATGATGTTTGTGCTCTTTGTACTCTTTGCTGCCCTCAGATTTTTCCATCTGCAAGAGAAACTCTTACCATTCCAATAACTGGAATACGTTTTCACTGAAATTTGCCCATTATACTTAGGGAATCATTTGAATATAGTGGTAATGAATTGCTCTCTTGCTAAACTGTTTGAGATGGTATATAGCATTCTGGTTATCATATTGTGCAATTATCTCATGCAGAGATGCCTGGGAACAAAAAGAGAATTCAGAGATGTTTGCTTTTAATTTCCTGCCTTTGTTGCTGCTCAAGATTCATTTAAAAATTTTTAAGAATATGCCTTAGTGCATAATATATTGTCATTCTGTTATGACAGTTGATGAGCTCGGTGTTCCTCAGTGGCAGCTATTCAAAATGCCATTATATTACACATGCAAACAATACCGCTGTGTGTCTCAATACCTGACTTTCTCAATGGATTATTTACTAGCACTTGCCTAGTGCTGCAGAAACTATGGTGACAGCTTTCTCACTCAGCAGCCATCCATCATTGCCTTGAACTTGTCAACATGAGTCAGGCTCTGCTGTGCTCATCTATAATGGCATTCATAGCTTTAAAGCCAAAGCACCTATAAAGATAATATTAGGTTTTGGAGGCAGGCACATTAGATCTGGCTCTTTGAAAGAGAGTTAGATTCCTTAGCTAAATCTCTGATCTCTAGATAAACACAGTTCTTGTAATTTTAAAAAACTTCCTTTTAGTTGCTTTCTTAGTCTTTGAAATGGGATGATAACTCGAAGGATTTAACGCAGTGAATCACGAGGCTCGGGAAGAGAAAGAAGAGACCACGTCATAGATGATGAAATGTGCTAAAAATAAAGCAGCTCTTCACTGAGAGTCTTGGGTTTGGAGCCAGCGTGTCGGGCGAGCGCCCATGCAGCAGAGTCAGCGCTCGTGCCTGTCCTGTGACTCCGCGTGATCGGCTCGTGGCGGCCGCCGCCGCTGCCGCCGCCGCTGCCGCCGCTGCTGCTGCTGTGGCCCCTTGGCCGCCGCAGCTCCCGCGCTCACTTGGCCTCATGTGCACCTGCCGGGTTAGCTCTGCCCTCAGCACCCTCCTCCTTGGCTCTCCTAGGCTCTTGGGCTTTCAAAAGCCAAGAGCTTTGCGCCTCTTTCTGGCTGCTGCCACTGAGGACATGAGCTCCATTCACGTCGTCTGCACCTGAAACAACTTCAAATTACGACAAGCACGCTAGATGTGGTTTTCTAATTATAATTTTAATTGCATCTAATTGTCATATTGCATTCCGTTGTATACAAGTCTGCCCTTGTCTCTGGTAGATGCTAATTCCTTCAGCTTGGAAACTGTTCGCAATTTAAGCCTGCAAGTTCATGGCAGGCACCAGCCTTGCTCCAGATGGTTGTGACTAGAGGTTTGTAGTAGGTTTTTTAGGACTGCTTTTTAAGTCCTTCAATCATACTTCCACATTTTTGAGAACACATGCTCATGTGGAGCAAGGAAAATCTGCTACTGGGCAGAAATACTCCCAGCCCAGAACATCTTATGTTCTGCTGTTGCTTTAAAAATAAAAGGATGAAACTGCAGAACATGGAAGGCTTTGTCCTGTGCCTTGTCATGGCAGGTGGGGAGGCGAATAAAGGCTACCTCTTAATTTTTTTTTTCTTTCTTTTATTTAATATTTTTCTCTCCAATGAATCCCAACTGGAAGATGTGCACTGAAAATCCTGGTTCCTGAAAGGGCCTTTCTGTGGCCTGCAAATTACTGCCAGAACTTGGGAAAGGGTGTAGAAAAATTTCTGATACCTCCTTCTACTTAGCATGTCTCCTCAGCTTAAACAGCTTCCTTTGGAGGATGTGAATTCTTCCTTTGGAGGATGTGAATGTGAATTTGAAGTGAATTCTAAATCCACTTTCAAATAAAAACAAAAGAGAAAAAGAAAAGAATAAAAAGGATCTTACACTCACAGCACAGAGCTGTAGACTCCTTCCTGGAAGGGTTTCCTGTGTTTCAAGCTGGTAAAGTGACTGAGAAGTCCCTCGCATGTTCCAGGTTAAACTCAGTAGCCAGAGTGCAGCGCGCAGCTGCCAAACGTGTGACCTGCTGCCTAGAGACAGGTGCCTACCTGAGAGCCAGGGACACGGCCCGGAGCCGGGGCTGTGGTGGTCGCTGGGGCCTGTGCGGTGCAGAAGGCTCCTCTCGAAAGTTAAAATAAATAAATAAATTAAAAAAAAGGTTTTAGAGTCATCACAGTCATCACAGTGCAGCTGTTCAAATTCATATGCAATTCAAATGACTTGCTCTGTGTCATTTCTTATCATCACCTAGCTTTACATTGGATAAAGATTGTGGTTAAAAAAAATAGCATTATCTGTGTTTCTTTTTTTTCAAATTTTGCAGCTGCTGGGGAGCCTAAAGATGTCAGTTGATAAGGGCAATGTGTGTTTGCTTTGTTTTTTTTACCCTTTTCACAAGTGTTTAGCTATAATTGGGGGGCGATGGGCGAGCCCTGTTTAAGCTTGCCTCACCAATCCACTGCTTTGAATTTTTAATGCTGACAGCTAAATAATAAAAGCTCCCCAAAGGTAACCAAATCACTGCAACATTCTGATGGCTCCTCTGTAGTCTGCTATGGAAACAAACATCTGTGGAAGACGATTTGCTTTAGCGTTGCCTGATGAAAATGACCTTTAAAGTTATCACAAAAGCGAGGCTTTAACCACCTGCTGAGGAATAAAAGATGGATATTTACACAGTAAATGTTTTAACTAACTGCTGCAGGGGAAAAAATAAAAAAAGAGCTGTAGGTAACTCTTCAAATCATATGATGGTTAAAAATGAGGCACTAGGAGTTTCCTCAGAGGTAACTCGGTGCATTTGCTGTAGATATTCAGCAAGTAACAACAAAACAAAGAGTCAATGCTAGAAGTTCCCAGTGAAGAGGTTTAAGGCAGGCACCAGCAGCATTAATGACCACAAATTGAGATGAGAAGGATGTTAAAGAAAATTTGGACCATGCTAAGGCTTTGGTGAGGAAGCACAAAGTAATGACAGCCGTAAAGACTAAAAGAATCTGGGCTAGAGGAGCCTCAGGGCAGCAGCTGAGAGGGCACTGGGTGATGATGGATTTGGGCTGATGCAACCAAGCAGATGTCTGCCCAGAACTTTCCTGGTTTAAGTCAGAGCTGGGAGTGCATACAGGGAGGATTTCCATTAAAAAACAGAGGTTCAGAGTATATATCATGTAACAATATCATATCTCAAGGAGAAAAATAGAAATATTTACTTTTAGCAAAGCTATAATATTTTATGTTAAGATCTAGTTATTATTAGTTGTAGGTAATATTATGCAGTTGTATCAACATAGTTCTATATAATATAAGTGCCTGCCCAAAATAAACCCCAATTCTGTCACAAGGAAATCATTCATTTTGTTGTAAAATTTAGTTACACTCTTAAGATTGAAAAAGTTAATTATTAATTGTATTGTGCTACTGAATTACATTTAGAAAATATTTTTCCTTGCCTGACTTGTGAAATGTTAGCAGCTTCCCTGGAAATCCCGTTCTCCCACCAGCTGCAGCCAGAAGGCCTGTTTTTGTTCGCTGGGAATGTCTGTGCCTCCAAAACCACATTTCTCCAAACACTGGCTGGGGACATTGATTAATTTTGCCCTGGAAACATGATGAGCCATAAGGAAAGTCTCAAAGGAAAAAATGCCCCATGCTGAACCAGCAGCATTCTTGGGCGACCTCTCCTTTCACGACCTTGCTTGTGTTGTCAGAAGTGATGGGGTCACAGCATATGGTTCAGTGGGTATCTTCTTTTCTCCTGTTATTTTTTCTCCTTTTTATTTCTCATTCAGAAGAGTCTGAATGAAGATAGGCAATAAACTAAGGTTTCTATGATGTTTTTCTTTTTTCTTCCCTATTGGCCTAATGTTTTAGCCTTTTCAAAGTAATTGTCTGTGCTCTTTGCTGTCAGCAAAGCGGTGAGTGGGGAGATCCCACATAATCATTAAGAATTAAATAATAATAAATCAAAAGAGGGTAAAAATGCCTTTATTTTTCACAAATGCTTATACAATGACTGGAATAAGAAAAGGATTTTTGGAGAAAATATAGAAAATTTGGTTAACTATTAACCACAGGGTATAGTATACCTTAAATGACTTAAATACAAGCTAAAGCATTAAAATCAGCCTTTAATTCCAGATACCGGGCATTTCTTGTGGGAGTTCTTACTGAAACATCTACTCCGTTCAAAATATGTGCCTTCTATTCCTTTAGTATTTCAGATAAGCTGTGAGATTTTGCAAATGGATTGCTAAGGACAAAATGGGTAGGTGTGTGTGAGGGGGTCTGTATTTCCTGGCTCGTTCCATAACTGAGTTTGAAATGATCCTTTTTACCAATCTGCTAGCATGGGTTTTTCACAGCTTGCGGTTCCTTGGGAGTTTCTCTTCCTGCACAGCTCGTTGGTCATATTTTTCCGATACTCTATCTGGGCTGCACGGTGGGACAGACTATCAGATTGCCCATCTTCACACATAAACTCTTCTGAGTTGAGGAAAAAAATAAATCCCGATTTGCCTGGATCCATTCTCAGAACATTGCCGCTTTTTCCAAAGTTTAGGAAAGTGGCTAATTGCTTTCAATCTTCAATTTCTACTTGACCTACCTGAGAGTGGTCTCTGTGGGGAGGTAAATGAGAGGAAGTCCCTGTTCAGGAGCCTGCAGCTGAGTCACGGAAGTCACTGGTAGCTCTCTAGAAAGTTTAGCTCACATTAACATTAACTTATGGGGAATCTTGCCCTTGGAAGATGAATAGGTTTGATGCTATTGAAGGCTGTATTAGTTTGACAGGAGTTGACCAGGGTGATTTTTCCAGTTGTGTGAGACTTTGCCGTTAGAGGGACTGCAGAAATGCCCTGCACAAATAACGTGGCAAATAGTCGAGCACACTCTCAGTACCTTATAAGTGATAAAATCAATTACGGCTTCCCAGAAGCAAGGATGCTCAAAAGTGGGAAGTATCTTCTTTGGGAATCGATCTAAATTTTAATGAAGGATTACATCTGGGACTTAAAAAAACAGTATAAAGCTCTTTCTGTTGGCTTATGGTGAGAAAAAATCATGAAGACTGAAATATTGATGATTCAAGGATTTGAGGGTTTAAGTAGCTTGTGTTTGGTGAGATTGTTTTGTAAGACCTTCATTAAAACTTTGTCTGAGGTGCTAGGAAGGGAAATAGCATTGCTAAATACATTTGTTCGTAGTTAGACTGTTAGATTTTGACCCACTTATTAGCTAATTGAAGCTTTTAACCTGTTTCAGTTTAGGCACAACCTACCAAGCCGTTTCACAACCCGATTCTCACTTCAACATCTCAGTGGCAGTCGCTGTTTTCAGCAGGAGGCCCTGTCGAAATGGAACTTGAGTGACCAGCTGAACGGTCATGCTTTCCATTGGGCCCGGATTTTATATAGTGATACACCCTATTAGCCTGCAATATTCAAACTGTACACATGGGCAAGGCTAAGCAGGTAGGAAGGTTTTTAGTATGGTTTGCTCTATATTAATGCTGAAATGCGGAAGCTAGAAGTTCACATGAACAAAGATAACTCGTGCCCAGTCCCTTTCTGCAGCATACTTTGGCTTCATAGACATTAATGGCCTTTTCATGAAATGTTGATGCAGCCCAATTAAGCTCTTTTGAATAAGTAGGGAAGTTTTCTTAACTAGAATGTCAATATTGAGCCAATAAAACTACCTGATTCCTCCATATTTTTATGTTTATGTAGCTATAGTCACTTCCATATAATTGGGCTGCTACTATTAGCAGAAACCATTCAGACTTTATTAAACGTATTTGTAAAACTCATTTTCATTAACTATGTGACATCTGCATTTCTCTCTGCTGGGCTCTGCTTCCCTACCTCAAACAATCAAACACATGACACATTGTACATCTGCCATCTTTTATAATCTAAACTGCCTCGAGTAGGAACAATGCATTTATATTTTATAATGAAAAGAAAATCTCTGAATGCCAAGTAGTAGACACAAAAGATTATCTTCCTATTTGCCAGGCTTGGATTGTCAGACATTAAATTTTTTAGCAGCCACTTCTGATGAATTATTGATGCTCTCACTATTTAGAAAATGGATCACATCACTGGAGTAATTAGCACCCTGCCACTTCTGCCTATCATATTTAATGTATCATGAGAGAACTCTTGTGTTGAGCTATTTTTGAAATGAATGACTAGCTTTGTTTCTCATCTGTTGCCCCGTTGCACATTATTGTCCACTGCCTATTGATGGCATTCAGGAGGTTTAGGAGCAAATATGCACATGTGCCTTCCCTGTAGTCTGTGTGTCCTAGTTTCTCGCAGGAATTTAATGACAGACATTTTTCTTGTGTGGATTACTATGCTAAGGTTCAGGCCTGTACTTTCTGCATACCAACAGGGTCTGTTGACTCTAAAGAAACATTTTCTCTACAAAATATACAGTTTTATCAGGTTAGGAAAAGGATCCTTAAGACTATCATGCGACAATTCATGTTAAACTTATAGTAGGAAATATTTCCTGAGGAACTGGCTCATGAAGCAATTTAATATCGTTAGCTCAATATTTGTTTGAGTTTATCACATTATATGGATTTATTTAAATTAATATGGTTCTATAAAACAGATAATGAATTTTGTGGGTATGGTGCTGTCTGCTTAGTCTGACTTAAGTGCTATTGAACCTAATGTTTCTGTGTAATAGCGTAGAATGGAAGCCTTTCAAGCTATTAGGAAGTAAGGCAGCAAGGAAAGTGTATTCAGATCAACAAAACCAAGTGTAGCATCCTCTATACGTAAGATGCCTTTTTCAGATATAGAAATATGCATCTGCTTCAAGTGGGAACAATGCATTTATATTTTATAATGTAAAGGAAGTCTCTGAATGTCAGCTATATAAATATATAAATACCTTAGCCCTGCTCCTCAGCAACTGTTAGCATGTAGGAATAGGATTTTGGTTTGCAGATTTTTATACTTTTAAATGAAGTAGAGCCCTGTTTTGCAGTTAGTATCCAACACCACTGCTTCCTGCAAAAAGAAGACTCTACAGGCTCAAAGAAAGGTACTTTTATATAAAAAACCCCACACCTAAATGTGAATACATGCCATGGAAGTTGTTTCAAAACTGAAACATTTGCAATGATTTAGTAGTATTTTAGAAAATTAAGATGCAACAGTGGGGGTTAGGCTTCGTTCTTGGCTTATAGGGCTGTGCAGTTCAGAATTTGTCCGTCCTTAGCGATCCATTTCCTCTAAGAACCTGCTAGAAATGGCTGAAAACACAAAGGCAAATGTACACTGTCGAGGTCATCTCACCAGACCAGTGATTTCTAAACATATAATGAATGTTACTTAGGGACATATTTTCTAAAGGTATCCTGAAGTGAGTTTTTTTTTCTGGGTTATTGTGCACTTAACAGAGCATTCATTTAAACTCAGGGTTGAAATGTTCTCAATACTTCCTTGTTAGGAAAACAGAAATAGGAATGGAGATATTTAAGGAAATAAGGAAATGGAAAGAAATATCACATGCACTTTTTGATGCTTTTACAAAAATAATGCGATCTTGAATAAAAGACAGCAAAGAAGGAAACTAGCTTTGCCCTGGACACATCTATTCAAATGGACAAGGGCACCGATCAACAGTGTCATGTTTAATTGGGCCTGGCACTCGGAATTGGCCTGTGTCGTTGTACTGCACAGTATTGAAAGGTAATCTGCTCTGTTTCAGAGTGTTCGCTTTTCTGCTTTCCAGCAGTTTAAATTATCAAAGAATATAGAGTATGTAGCAAGGACAATAGTGGCAAAAATTCAAAAACAAATGCGAACAAAATCCATTCAAATGAATGAATAAACAAAACTCCAAAATAGATGATACGGAGCAAAAAGAAGTAATGATAAACACAGGATAAACCTAATGATCCACAGTCATTTTTCCAGATAATTTATTCTTAGTGGTAGGCATACATTGAAATTGTGTCCTACAGTGTGAAGGTGAAATCATTCCCTGCTTCCCTGGGCCAGACCAGAGCAAACTTTATGAAAAATTAATGGATAGCTGAGAGCTGAGACCTGGAAGTGCATTTGCCTGTGACTGCTTCCCCTCTTGGCTGATAGTAGGTACAAGGAGGGGTTCTTGACACTTTATTCAATGCAAGTAACAAAAGCATTAGCAAAGAGCATGTTTGTTAATGACAGTGGCAGCAAGGAGTGTGGCACAACTCATCCATCTGTTCTTGCTGGTGTTAACTGAGTCTTTCTGGTGCCTCTGTTGGTGGCAGGTGAATGTGGGGCTTTAAACAGGAGACAAGCACGTTCCCCAGGAGGTTCCGCTGGCTTTCGTGCTGGCGTAGGGAGATGCTGCTTGTGGGTTTGGGGGGAAAATCCTCCTGCCATGTCCTGGGCATCACCCCAGGAGGGGCAGCTCCTCAGCCACGGAGATTGTAGGGATTTATAGGAGAAAAGCCCTATAGCTGCTTTCTGTGCAGAATGGGATGTATTGGGTTCAGAATCGAATGTGAACTGGCCAGAGAGAGGAAAGATTGGAAGATTTGAATTTGTTTCTGCATTTTGTTACCTGTTTCCCATGGCCAGTCGTGCAAGTCCTCCGGCCGCCCTGTGTCCACGCACTCTTTCACATCCGTTAGGTTTTTCCTGGGCAGCTCTTCCTCTCTCTCTGCTTTACGCCTGATGGTTCCTTCGAGGTTCCTGATCCTGCAGTGGAGACTCTTGCTGGCTTACTCTCGGAGTCAGTGGATGAATACAAGGAGAAAAGCCTGTCTTCCTTTATGGATTCAGTTGTAGGAAGAGAACCTGAAAATTCTTTGATGTGAAAAATGTGCTGTTGGCACACACAAAAATCTAGAAAATGTTTGACAACAATTGTCCTTCTTATTTTTCTTCTCTACTTTAGAGCTGAAAATTTAACACTGTGGTTCCTTTCCAGTAGCAAATGGAGTGAGGAAAAAAGAGAATTATTAAGCACCCTCTCACATGTTTGAAGCACAGAGCCCCTAGGCTGGTTGGCAGGGCTGCAGCTCCTCACGTGGCATCTGCTCTCCTGGCGGGGTTCACATGGAGCAGAAATGGGTCTGCCCGGTCAGCTGGGAGCATCTCTTGGATTGGAACCCCTGGGTGTATTAGCCAGGGTCTGTAGCCCTTTAGGATACGGCTTCATGAGAAAATGGGTTCTTATTGTGGGCTCGGAAGGTAAAAAAGAAAGTTCTATCAATAATGATGGGAAGAGGGAAGTAAAAATTACTTGAATGATGCTACTTTTATATTACTACTTCTGTAATTAACTTGGATGTACTTTAAAGAACAATTGTGGTGTACAAATCCTTTTTTTCCTAAGTACAGCCAAATAATAATGAAGAAAACACGCTTAGCAAAAAA
>JAUBOD010000925.1:323032-340675 GCA_032353885.1 Nothura maculosa
TCTGAGAAATCTTTATTCCCCATTTTCTTATTTAGAAAATATCAATGATGACTTCCAGAGCTGATAGCTGTGCAGAGAAATTAAGGAACCTACTAGCAGCCATGCGTCATAAATATTATCAGAAAGCACTAGTGCAGAAGACTGAGAGGTGAATTCTGCATTTCTGGCGTTTTGTTGAATTTTCTAGACATATATCAACTTTCCACTCACATAAGCAGATGGCAGACTTTCCATGACTGCTGAAGGGCATGCTGCAGACACAAAAGTAATGTATAAGGATGACAACATGTGGTTCAGATTGTGAATTTAAGGGCAGTGCACCTCACTTGAACCAGCAGTGTTTAAAAGAAGGCCTCTGCAGAGAGAAAGATTTGAAAGGTTAGAGTTAGAGGCACGCAGGAATATTTGAGATGATAAATTGTTGTCATAAAACAAAATATTCTTCTGGTTGGCTTTCAGCATTTGATAGAGATGAAACAAAATGACATCAAGGAACTATTTTGGTGACATGGTTGCTGGCTACCATTTGGAAGATATGTGGGAAAAGCTGAACTGCACTGTAATTATAGAAGCATGGTTTCTAAAACTACTCTGTAAAGAAGTGTCATGGTAAGAACAAGAAGCAGAAGAGAGAATTCCTCAAATGAAAATTGCTCAAAAGAGACATCTTTGCATGAATCACATTCACTCGGAGCACAGACTGCTCCTGTGCCAATCCAAAAACTGCACTCCCACAGAATCAAAGCTTCACAGAATGCTTGAGGTTGGAGAGAACCTCTGGAGATCTAGTTCAATAGCCCTGTGCAAGCAGGGTCACCTAGAACACGTTGCCCAGGGTTGTGTCTTAGGTCGCTTTTAGATACCTCCAAAAACTGGGACTCCCAAAACTTACCTCAGTAACCTATTCCCGTGGAACTGCCTTCTCAGTTTTAGTGAAAGAAAATTTGAATTATTCTCTCCCAAAAGAAAAATAGACTTTTTTTTTCTATTCTTGGTCATTTGCTCAAAAAAGTATTTGTTACCAAGCAATGAGTCATTCCCATGGGTATTCATTTCTGTTGAGCATATTTCACTGTTGGAAATATGTCTTAGGGTTTTGTCTTGAAAGTAGCATGAACCATTGATTCAGATAATATTTTGCTGAAGTCACAAACTATCTGCTGAATCAACTTGTAATTACAAAATTGCTATCAACTGACATGTCTATATGAACATTAGAGCTAAATAAGTAGGGATGGGAAGTAAATCACATTGCTTTAGCTATTCCTTTTGATCTCTCCCTGTGGAGAGACTTCAGGTAATATGATGAATTTATGTTGTCCAAAGATGTGTTATGAATGAAGAGATGGAAACAGTAATGAGAATATGGAAATAGTAAAGCAATAGTGATGCACGATTGTACCCAAGCAAAATTATGCTGTTTCCCAGCAATGCCTCCAGAAAGCACTACATGTTCACCCACCGTTGTATTGTTTTCAGGAGTTGAGCTTGGAGCCCAGAGATGTTCTGGGTATCTCCGTGCAGTACTTGTCACCAGATATGTGCTTATATAGCCAAGTAACCAAGTGCCTTTCTATGGAGTAGCTTCATACAAGTATCAATTTTGCTAGCTCCAACTGAGAACTTCTAGCAGAACAGTTTGTATGCCTGCGTGCACGCAGTAGTTAGTTTACTGAACTTGCTTTTAAACAACAGCAATTGAAAATGCTTGTGACTAGTAGGAGACTAGTCACTAGTAGGATATTTTACTTCATCCCTGATGCTTTCCAGGGTATAAGATGAGGAGAATGCTCAATTACAATGCTATGGAAGTAGATTATGATGTGTGATGACTTTGAGGCAACTGAAAATGACCACCTTTTCCAAAAGAGTTTCAAATATATTTAGCTTGTGGGTCATTAAGAAGTGGGAGAGACTTCAAAAATTCTTTCAGCCAGTCATTTTAATTCAAACAAAGTTTATTTATAATACAAAGAGTATTTTTGAAACAAGATATTCATTTTGTAGGTTTCAAAGTTTTACTTTCTCTTTCAAGAATATCTTAGATCTATGCAATTCCTTATGACTATCAGAGAAGAGACCCAGTGGAAGCCAGTGGTGGTATTTTCAAATACTATTTGTAAATCAACTATTCAGCTATAGCATTTCTGGTGCACGAGATGAGACTGAATTTAGGAACACCAACTCCCCGCCTACCCGCTATCTATTTGGAGTAAAAGGTATTTTGGATTTCTTTTGTCAGAGCAACTAAAAGAGGTGTGAGAGGAGGAGAGGATCCTGATCTGAAGAAGAAATTCTTTAGACATTCAGCCATGGTTTTATCTAAGCTATTAACTGAAAGACTTACAGGAAAGAGAAGAATTAGATTGAGAGGAATAAAGGAGAGTAAGAGTTTGCACGTTGAAAATACTAGGTAATAGAAGAGATTGTTTCCTTGTTTCTTTCTGACAGTGACTGTGGAAAAGAGGACTTCAAACAAACTGAATGAAAGCATTCTTTGAGATGACGTGTGTGACTTTTGCTATATATGCACATGCTATGCAATTTGCCTGTTCAGCAGCAAAATTACCCAGACCTGTTCCTTTCAATGTGCTCTTTAAAAGTTCTTGGAGATAAAGCAGCCTCTAGGCAGTAGAGATATATGTTCCAGTAGAACTTTTAGAAGTGTAATCTAATTTATTTTGTAATATTTTGGACTACTGCATCTTCCTATTTTTCCTGTAAAGCCAGATTAGGAGCTTGACCTCAAATAAGGTCTTACTGAAATAAGATCATACTCAAATGAGAAAGCATGAGATTGATGCTGTGTGTTGTTATCGCTGTTCCATCACAGTTCTCTGATTATGAGAACATTTAGGAGAAATGTCTTTGAACATGCTTATAATACTGTTATTTGAACTGATATTTGAATAGGAGTTATTAATATTGCAGTAAATGCTTCTAGTTTGTTAAATATGTTGCTGTACAATCAAGACTCTAGTTTATTTCTGTCTCTCTTCAAATTCTGCTACAAACTGTCATTGGTGGATTTGGGGAGATCTTTGTCTTTTTTATTTTTTTTAATTTTTTTTGCAGAGGGATAAATTCTGCTAAAAGTTTCCTTCTTATCCTGTAAAGATCAATGCTTTCCTATGTAATCTGAGTTGCAGTTAGAAACAAGTATTATTATAAAAAGGGACTGAATTTAATAGATTGTATCACAATAGATTGTATAGAAGTACCTATATCTATATCCAGATAAATCCAATGGTTTTTTTCAAGAACTCCTTTTTTTGTATAAACTTTAGAGAAGCTTTAGAGAAGTTTTATTCCCTAAAAGCACTATTGCTATCTTTTCCACCTTTGTATTTATCATTCTTATTCCCATCCCCATCTTGCATGCTATTTTTTTGGAATATGTCTGATTATTTATGGCAGCAGTCATTTAGCTGCAATATATGTGAAATTTTGCAACACTGAGTAAATTTATGTAGGCTTGCTGAAGAACAGTTACATTGTAGATGGCTACTTTCTTCATAACTATGATCGTAGTTTTCATGGAGAAGTTTTATTTTGATCGAAATATCAAGTAGCTCTCAAAACTTTTATGCTAGGATGAAAAGAAGCATTGTACAGTATTGCAAGATGAGTATGTGTAAATGAAAAAAGAATGGGTATGTTAGCTTCTGCCTCCTATCACTTCTCCTTCTAATCTCCACAAAATCTGCTGTTATTGTTTTTTTATTTTGCTGTTGAAATAAAAACTCTCAGAACATAAAAAAAAACCCATAAAAGAACCAGATCATGATGAGTTTTGATAAAGAATTGTACTTTGTAGAGTTCATATATCTCTAAAGTATTCATTTTTATACCAAAATTGTTATTGGTCAGGAAATAAATCCCTAATTAACTTTGCTGGATTGTGTTGATCTGGAGATCATGTCAGGGTATTTATTATATAGATTCCATTTCATCATCAAAAATTCCTTTTCCATTATTTGCTTTTCTATTATCTATCCTTACGTTACACAGATTCCAGTTTATGGATGTTACCTTCACCAGACAAAACCAAGCAAAACTCTAGTGTAAGGCTTTAGGCTAGGCTAGACGTGTGAGTGTTTTTTTCCTTAAGAATGGTAGAGGAGGTCAATCAGATATTGCAAAATTAGGAATGAAGATAATGGTTCTTGTTTAGAAAAAAACTTCATTTAAAATACCTCAAAACTTCTCTTTCAAGGGAAAAAATCAAAATATTAATGGCTTTATGTAGAACAATTATATAAAAGCTTATTTCTGACAGAGATTGAATTCTGATAATTGTGTATCGCTTTGCTTGTTTGGAGATGCTTGATGTTGCAGCCAAAACTACTATAAGGGTTTTAAAAGCCACATCTTTTAAATAAATAATGCATGTGTCAAAAGCATTTGCCCAGAATGGCCAACTTAGGAAAGGCTTTGTTGTGTTTATAGTTGTTCTTGCAAAACATAAGGAAAGACAACTTGTATTTTAACCTAGATAAAGCAAAATTGGGTCTATGGGTCTTAGTATGAATATGTATAATGAATATGCACGTAAACAAGGAAGTGCTAATTACTGGAAGTGAAGTTTAACTTAAAGATAAGATACAACTTTATGAAATTAACTCTTCAAAAGTTAAAGTCTGTCATAGACTAGTTTCCTGTAGGCTCCTTTGGTAGTTGATTGAGATGTTTGCTTTAAATGGTTATAGATGATAAATGTATAGATGAGGCATCTAATGTTTAAATTGCTGAAATATGATGGAGTTATTCTGCATTAGTTAATGCAATAGACCAAGGGCCAAATTGTAGATATTTTGATACAAGTAAATATAATGGCATTACATTTTTCTTCTATAAATTCAGTCTGTAATATAGAACCTGTATGTTTAAGAATCAACTTTTCTTTTTCTATGAAGCATTACATTTGCTTTTCAAGGCTAAAAAATTGATGAATAGCTAATACGTAATTAGCTGATAACTTCCCTAAAAAGCTGTACTGAAAACGTAGACTTGAAATGTGTATTGAAGCCTGAGGATAAATATGCTCTCTTAACTTGCTCCCCAAGAAAAAAGATCTTTCCTACCCCCCCCCCCCCCCCCCCCCCATCCTTTAATTTGGGTAGGATTGTTAGTGAATGACAGTAATTTATTATTTAAATTCACAGAAGATGCAATATGTAGTTCTAATTACTTTTCAGACTTTTTAGGCATGTGAGTGGTTACCAGATTAGCTTGTTTAAATGTGAGATTTTTTTGCCTATTTTTTAGATTCTGAACCTGTGGAAAGAGGATGACCTGAAAGCTCTGGAAATCCTCACAATGCATCAGTGGGCTTTAGGTCAGATCTTGAAAACAGAAATATATAATTGTGCAGCATAGACATTGTGCAGTACAATGGGCTCTGTGGATATTATTGTCTTAAAATACGTTTGTTTTCCTATTATCCAATATAGTACCTTACTTTCTCTGAAGAAGATTTAGGCATATATGTTTTTATGGAGAATACTGTGTTTCTGCAGTGCTGCTGCAATCTGCAGAGCAGGTGTTACTTTCTTCAGGGAAATGTACAAAGAGCATTCTCATAAGTGAAATTGTGAAAAGTAGTGAAAGGTGAATAATGAAAATAAAGAATGAAGCAAATGTGTAAACTAGATGCCATACTTTATCAAGGGATGCATTGTATGGTTTTATGAAACTGCTGCTTTGCATGAAAAGAAAAATTCAGACACCTGTAAGCTTTTTACAGGGTGGCTAATTATTTTCCAGTCCAAAGAGAAAAATCAGTGTGACACAGTGGGGAAGAAGTGATTGCTTTCAGTTACATGTGCAGCAGTAAAAACTTGGATCTTACCCTAGCATGCCCCAAAACACTGACAAGATGGATGTGAGAACTATTGTCAGTATGTTTTCTGGAATGAAACAGATTTCCTTATGAAGAGCTTTTTATTTTTTTTCCTCTCTCCTCTTTTGGCCTACATATCCTTAGCCCAAGAGGCAATGATACTTCAAAAGAAAAAATATTATGGATACAGGAACCTGCCTCAGGGACTTCAATGCAGATGAGGACATAAAGGCCATAAAATATTTTGGTGACGCATCAAAATCTGAAATGTCTCAACTAAAGACATTTTCTCCTTCACATATAAGAAAAGAGGCAAGTGAACACTTTTCTTTAGAGAATCAGTTTGTCCTACAGAACTTAAGCAACTGTGTCATCTTGTTGTTGTTGTTTTTCCCCTCTTTCTTCCTTATGATAAGATACTGTTGTCTACAGTGGCCAAATATTCTTTAATCCCTTTGGAAGTATTTATTCTGAAGAGTCCTAGCAGATACTTGAATTCAGAATGTTCCTATATGCTACTCGTAACCTGGAAAAGGAAGCTTGATGTTTTAACAACTTCATCTGGTTCTATATACCGAACAGTTAGTAACTGCCTTGGTAACTTCTTCCTCTTCTGAGTCCTCATCAGTTTTTGGGAGGAAAATTATATCTTGTGTCTTTGCTAGGCCTTACAGTGGCTTTAGAGAAATTGTTTGGGTTATTTTGCTGCTTTTGAAGCCTTTTCAAAAGGAAAAAAGTAAAGGGAAGAGGGGAAAGGACTGGTGATGGAATAAATGGAGCTGATGAGGAAATCAGTTTTGCAGCTGAAGAGCTTCTCCACTGATAAGCACTTAAGTAGATCTTGATGTTGCAGAGCTGTGTGAAGATAATTTAAGACTGATAATTTAGGAGACATTAAAGCGTGAGTTCCTCTCCATTCCTTTTGATGGCTAGTACTGGCAGCTGCCTGGCTACTAGTCTTGTTGGCCTCTTGTATAGGTTTGTCTTGAAATGTTTGCAGGATGTTCTCAGAAACTTCTATGTTTAAAATCATTCCCAAAAGACTGCCCCTTCACCCCACCCATACTTGGTACCAGAACTGCCAAAGATATGAATGCAAAGGGCACAAAGGCCATAATGCTGCCATTTCACAATGACACAAAGGGACTTTGGAGTAGCAGCAAATATTACAAAGTTTATCAGCATTGCATCAGTTCTTTCCTTCACCACCACCTTTACTAATCTAAATAATTGTTTTTTTGGACTGAAATTATATAAGGCAAAAGATACTACTCATCTCCAAAATAGTTAAAATGTCTGTGACTAAAGAAGAGGAGAATTAGTTCATTCCTTCATCTGCAATTCCCCAATTCATCTTTTGAAGTATGTTTAGAAAGCCTTTGTCATTTTGACACTGTGCAGGCTGTTTTTAAATCTTTGCCTCAGGTGTAATAATATGTCTTGTTAGGCATAAGTCACAGCAAATCTCACTTCTTCACATTTTCTTCCCAAGTTTCACATAGGCGCCCCTGTACTTGCCTGTTATGCAAAATACAATAGACAGATATTTAATTTTCCCTTTAGTTGGCAGGCAGGCAGTTGGTGGGTAACAGACATTCCTGTCCTGCGTTTGGTCTTTTCAGAAGCTCAGGCAGCTGCCCCTGTACTCGGTGCGTGTGGCCGAGCTGGCAGCTTGCTGGGTGTTGCAGTCCCAATGCTGTTATTAGATATGGCAGTAATGGGGCTGCAGGATTGCCTCGCATCTCCCTCGGAAGGGAGAAACCGCCACTGTCAGTGTCGTTTACTGAAAACATAGACCTTGGCTGCCAACTCTTCAAGTAATGAGTCCTTGAAAATTTCGCTATGTTGTAACTCTTTGTACAAGAAAAGCCCCTCTGCCAAGGGGCAATCTACTAAGCTAATTGGCTTCACTAAAAGGTAGCAATTGCTTCTGGACTTCATAAGAAGTGCACAATTGATGCATGCATATATATATATATGTATAATATATATATATATATATAAATGTGTGTGTGTATATATATATGCACATATATATATATATATACACTATACATATTCTATCCTTCTTGATCTGGATAGAAGAATGTGAAAAGGTATTCTTGTGTGTGCTGTTGCATGCTGGTCAGCATGATGTCGTTTTCTTCAGGACTGCAGGGAATCACGTGTTCACACATAATCATGTGTTCTCCTATGAAGCTTGGCTGACTTTAGGCTGCCTAGGAAGTCGAAGTCAGTGCTTGGCGCTTGTTCTCCCCTCTGAATGTGGCCAAAGGTGGAACTGGCCACCAGAGGGCAAACCAAACACACACGCTCTCCTCCTCCTCTATATATTCATTAAAATGAGCTATAATTGTTCATGTCAACATAATTTGTTATGTTTCTCTATAGCCATCGTTAATGTTTTGGTCAAGAAAACATTCTTTTTCATTGAAGAGGTTGTATTGCCTTGACTTATCATGTGATAAGAATAATCTGAAAGAACTGCTCTGAAATACCACATAATTGTGTTCACTGCAAAATGTGTAGAACACAAACTTGGCTGTACGTGTTACTGCTTGCATTTGTAAGAAGGTATTCTGCAAGTCTCCCTCACAATCTGAGCAGATATCAATATATTATGGAGATATTGGAGTGGACATTCTGTATACAATAAGTAGTTCTGAGTAGCATTAAGAGTAGAAAAATGTTCTGAAGTCCTGCTACTGCAAGGATCCACTACAAGTAGTGGCATTCAAAATGAAATTCCTGTATGCTTGGAATGACATAGAATGTTAGTAGTCTGTAATTCAAAATAGCTACAGGAGTTATAGGAATTTTCTTCAAACTTCTATAAAATTTTGTAGCTCATATTCACTTTAGATCAAACCAGTATCCTAGATAAATTTTAGGAAAGCTAAAATTGAGGAGTATGTTACATTTGTTCTCAACTTATTTATGAAAAATGAATATATTTCCACATTATAATTTTATTTAGAAAAAGAAATAGACAGTAAATATTTCTTTAATTTGAAAAATTAAGATCAATATAAACAAAATTCTTGTCTGAAATGGTCTCTGTTAAATGTGAACTTCAAATTTTGTTTAGTCAAGAGATTTTAATATCTCTCTGTATTAGTTTGCAATTGGTTCCACTGGAGAACCAATTATTTGTGGGAGCAGTTGACTACTTTTCATCTTTGTACATACAAATAGACTTCTGGTTATGGTTTCAAGTTATTGAAAGAAATTACAGACAACTAACAGCCTACTGTGGTATATCTCAATGGAATAGAGGTTATTTTTGTTCTCCTTTAAAGAATCTTTACTCTTTAACATACAGCCTTGTGGCTGTCAGCTTAAATGATATATGTAATGAAATGTCTTTCTTGTTGAGATGTGAAGTCACAATGACAGACTACGTCCCTTATTTCCAGTAGACATTTGGTGGTAATTTGCACAGACATTTTTTGAAAGTGGGTACTTTAGGGTTTATTGGCACTGACCGATGGTTGGTGATGTTTCTGTTGAATTCAGACTTGTTGTACATTGATAACTTATTTCCTTAAAAATTCAATGTGGATAGGAAAGGAGGGAGCTGGGGGGGGGGGGAAAAAAAGCTTTGACAATTTCTATACTGAGAAAATTTGACTTGCATAAATTTATTAACCCTCTGAAGAGTTTTAACTCTCTTCTTAAGGCAATGATTAACATGGCCAATATGCTTATCATGCAATTTCTCTGTTATTCTCTTGTAACAGTTTTATTTAGCACTTTAGCTCTTCTATTTAGGCCTCATATGACCTTCTAGAAACTTTGGACTAGGTCCATTTGAATTGCTGATTCCATAATGAGACTGCTTAGCAGCTGGAAAATGATCCTGACAGATTGAAGTAAGTATTTGATAGAGTTAAGTGGATGGATGATTTTGTTAGACAATATATTGTAAGATAGTTATATTTTTGCTCTGTCTGGTGTGAAGAGGTAGGATTTTGAACTTTTACATCTAAGACTAAGGATTTCATTTTCAGCAGCTATACACACATACTGCTTGTAAGCCTTGTCATATAAGACTGTATATGTACAATGACTTTGTGCATTCGAGTTGGCATGATAATTAGGGTGTTGAACACGTAATAACTTTGAAAGCATAAAATCACATGCAATACCCTCATTACGGTTTGATTGTTTGGTAGCACTGTGATACTTTTTGCAACATCTTGGCCGTGTCCTTTGAGCTTCAAAAAGCTTTTGAGGTGAAGAGAGAGGGCTAGATGAGTATTTTATAATGTAGAGATGTGTCCCAAAGTCTTTAAACATCAAACAAAACAAACCTTCACTAGAATGTGTCTTAGAACAGAAAAGCTGCATGATTCAAAGCTTTCGTTTCACAAAGGAAAGATACATATCCTTTTTCTGATATGTACAGAATTGTTTCTAAGGCCACTACAGATGAACTTATGCATTTCCTTCTTTGTCGTGTGATTAGGAAGGCTGCTTACAGCTTTGGAGCAGGGAAGAAACAAGCAAAAGTGACTGGAATTGCAGAAATTGTAGAAGTTGTGTTGCAGCTTGTATGACATGAAATATGCTGTGTTATTATTCAAGCTTCAGTTACCCTGTTGAAAAATATTGATCAGTCATCTTCTTTCTGCTTAACATCTCTATAGAAAGTCTATTATTTAAATTAAGTGCCAAGTGAGGAAGTGTGAGTGTTACATCAGGAAAAGAGTAGCCTGAAGAACTGACTGAGTCTGAAAAGAAGACTGAATGAATCTTCTTTTAATTGTGGCTTGGAAGAAAGAGGTTAGAAGACAGGAAGGTGTATGAGGAGAATTTTGGTTTGGAAATGCAATTTGTTTCAGGGGAGGAAAAAAATCAACATAATGACACTCTTCCACTTTGTACTTTCCAAAGATTTTGTAAGATGCCTGCTTCTGTATCATCACTTTGAATCGAATACTCATTTGAAAGCCTATTTGTTCCTTTCCTGCCATCCCCCAACAGAATTTGTTCAGGTTATCTCAGAACAAAATCCTTATGGATCTGGAGGAGATGCAACTGAAAATAATTTGTAATTAACTGACATTCACAAGTTCTGATGTACTCCACTTAAAAATCATAGTGGAAGAAGTGTAGACTCCCAGTGCGTGTTTCCCAGTGATTCATATGGATTAAAACATAATGCCTGCTATTTGTGAAATTGTTTGAAAAGGATGCTTTTCCTTTTGAATTTAAACCCAGCAGTTTTGAGACGAATTGAACAGCAACTGTCTGCTATTTTGGCAATTTAAGGTGAAAATGATTCTTGTTTTAGGCCTTCCTCTATGTACCATTTTCCAAATAGATTGTTAAATTTCCTTTCCAAAAGTGAAGAGCAAATGAAAGTACTCTGGGAAATTATTATTTAAACTACATTTAAAAATAAAAAACAACAACAAAAACCCCTCAGATCTGTTCTGTAGCAAGCAATCTTGCATTACAGGAAAGAATTAGTTGCATTACAATTGAAACAATAAATGGCCTGTGTTTGCTATATCCTAATACATAATTGATAATATGAAGGAGAAAAGAAATTAGTCAAGGTATAATTGAAAAACAGTGCTTATGGCATGAACCACTGAAGGAGACGTACCCATGTTATACCCAAGGTTCTTTGACGATTTCTCCTATACCTTCTATTCTGTTATGAAATTTGGCCAAGCTGCGCATGTCCATCAGGAATAGTTGTGGGAAAGTCGACTCCAAAAGAAATCATTCCTTGAGAAGAAAATTATTTTTAATGTGCCTGCCAAAATTATAACTTCAAAGTATAACTCTATTTCATAGTGTTTTTTTTTTTAATTTGGCGTTCATGAACAGTATATGTTCATGAACAACACAAAGATGTGGCTCATAATTTAATAATTAACCGAAGTATTGAGACAAATGAATTCCCCACAGAGGGACTGCCAGGCACATCAGAAAAATCTGATAGAGATGGCTCTGCCCTGCCGCTTCTGTTTCCAAGTCGGAGCGCTCTGCTGAGTGGATGGAGCACTGCAAATTAAGGGCTCCTGAATAATCATATTCCTTTTGACTACTCTAGTTTATAATAAATCAAAACTGCCTCATAGAGAGTGTCTCCAGCCTGACTGTTGGTGACTGAGGATGCATGTCTTCTATCTGCAGTACAAATCATAAAAAAGACATTATTAGACAGACCTAAATAATTTATTTTTCCATCATTGCAAACACGCTGTACATACAGCAACATAGAGCAACGTTTTCTCTGGATGTTATTTTGTTTTGCTTTAACAAGCTATCTTATTTCTAAGGGGTTTTTTTTGTTATTTTAGTAATGTGCAATTAGTGAATTATAGACTGCACCTGAATTAATTGTTGTGAGAAGAAGCCTATGCATCTGCTTCATAATTGTTTTTTAAACACTACTTAATGCAATCAAATCTGCAGTTATACACATTCAGCTTCTTGTCTGTCTTCTCTAGTGTCTTCTAAAGAGTATCTTTATGTTAGTAAACCAGTTTATTTGATCTTATAAATGCTGTAGGGATTTACAGTTGAAGGATTTTTAAAACCAAAAAAGAAAAAAAAAAGAAAGAAAAAAAAAACCCTCTATAGATAAAGCAGAACAGGCACAAGTTTTCTTATTGCCAATATGATGATGGCTACAGGTAGGGTATTTAGTAACTTCCACATTTGTGGTGAATCGGGACTTTTTCACACTTATCCACTGTGTTATCTTGTAAATAAACATAATTGGACCTGATATATTTGCAGAAAATATTCCAGAGATACAGTTATTTCAGATACTGCCCTGTAAAAGGAACAGAATTGAAAGCAGAATTAATTTTGATTCAAGTTATGTAAGAATGAAGTGTTTGGAATGAGGACATTTAGTCTGTCTCTTTATATAGTATTAAGCTGATTGTATTGTGTGCAAATTTCTATATTTCAGTTGTGCTTTTCTGTATTTTCTTCCTCTGATAATTTTCTTAGCAGAGGAATAAAAGTAATTAAATAAGAGGACTTAATAAGAGGTTAAGTGCATGGCTTTGGGATAACATTATTCTTGTTGTATGCCTGCTTACCTGTGAGTTTGATAAGGTAAAGGCATGTTAGGCAAACACCAGATGAGCACAATTAAGACCTTTAGAGTAGAACTCAGTTACCTAAGCACAGGCATCTAGATTCCCTAAATGTTTCTGTCTGTTGGCCAGCTGCCGCTTCAGGAGAACAGATTACTCTTGGATATTCTGTCATTTGTGACGGCTTCATGAGGAATCTCTTAAGTAACACAGTGTTTTGGCAGCTGCATCTCGTATCAAGCTCTACTGTGAAAGTTTTCGTAAGGCAAATGAAAAATTAGAAGTCTGCAAAGAAAAATTTAATTATATCAGATGACATCATTTATGCGTTTGAATATATCAAGTGAAGTTTTGATTATCCATAAACTGTTCAGTAACTTTTCCTTGAGACATTCTGACTGATGTGATGCTTTTAGCATTCTGACTGTGGTGCTTTCAGAATGTTCAGATAATGTTCAATATTTAATCATTTTTTGTAAGTGTTAGGCCCACCCCATAATCAGCTTCTTATCAACTTTACATAAGCACTGAATAGCCAAAGGACTGGTTTATCCTGCAGACATTGAAAAGAGCTCCTGATGCCTGTGGTATAAGGCAAATTGTAAGTCTGCATTTCTTCTTGCCTATGAATGTTCTCCCATTTTTATCAGTCAACTCTTCCTCGGTTTTATCAGTCAACTCTTGCTTGATTTGACTGTGACTGTTGCTGGAATATTTATGTAACTTTGATGTCCTTAGACAAAATGTTTTTCCAGTCTCCAATTCGTAGAAAAAACTTTTAAAATACTGTCTTCCAAAAATCCGTAGGCTATAATATCATTTAATATTTCTTTAGTCTATAATAGCTGCTTCCTTTTTTTGCCTTTCAAGGCTATTAACTTCACTAAACTAATTAACTTTTAAATATCAGTGGGGGGGGGGTTTATTTGGTATTCTAGACTTTATACCATGTAAATGTTTTCAATTAACTATATGGAGTGATGATCTTAATTTTTACATTAACCATACGCAATTCATGTGCTTCCTTAGAATTTAAACAAGACCTGTCTGACTATCCTGATTAAAAAACATTAGCTATCTTGTTACTTTTGAATAGAAGTCATTTTTCCAGTCATGACTGTGATTGTGTCTGCCCAAATATGAATAAAAAATAGTACTTTTACTATAACATTCCTGACAATTTAAGTATTTCCACATAATAAAACAGAAATGTACATGATAGTTCTACTTTTAACATATCTTTGAAGACTCCATCTGCTTTTCTTAAGGTGGCTGACCCTATATTTCTCCATTTTCCCCCCTCTTTATCTGTTGTTTTTAGTTTCCTATTGTTTTATTTGTATTTGTGGCTGTCAGTGATTTCTTCTGAAAGCTTAAAAACAAATAGCCTAGAGGGTTTAAACTGTTATGACTGGCTGTGGGGTTGTGACTTTTTGGAAGTCAGTGATCTGAAAGAAGTCTCACTTGTGATTTACATTCTTGTTTGCTTTTTATTGTGTAACAGTAAAACATTTCTAACTATTCTGATCAAGCTACGATGAATTTTTCATTTTTACTAGATAATATAAAAAAGTAGTGAATGCTGTGCTTTGAAATGGAGCTACCCATGTTAGATGCAATGCTTTGGAGTTAAGGAATCGTAATTGCAATTTTTAGAAAATCTGGAGCCATTTGAATTATCAGATTATACATTTAGTGTGTTTGTGTGTGTATTATATATACCAAGGAAAAGAGAAAGTATGTATAATTTGGGAAGTAGCAAAGTAGAATCTATTGGCACGTGCTAGAGTTGTATACTTGAATGGGCATGTATATGTTAAAAATGTTACATTGTTCTATTTTTACTGTATGGTACAGAAATCATTCATTTTTTTCATTTAAAATACTTTCACTTCGTTTTTGCACCATAAGCTACAAAAGGATTTAAAATTAGGAAATTTTAAAAGGCAGACTTTTGAGTAAACGATAACTTGTGTCATGCCTTCGTGGAGAGTATTTGGTTTCTAAGAAACATCTTTCTGTCTGTAGTAAGAAAATCAAGTGTAAACTTAAAATGGCTTCTTTGTACAATTCACTGCTGTAGCCACTAATGCTGCTCTTTCCTGTTTGTATCTCACCTGGCTTCCCTCAGCGCTAATAAAAATCTCCGCAACTTTGAATTCTTCTTTGTTTCTTGACAGAGTTCTCTTCTTTATTTCTTTACCTGCTTATTTCCACTATGATCCTGCTATGCGACCTCTTATGAGAGACAAGAAGATGTTCACATAATTTGCCTTCATTCTTTCCATAAGAGCACTTTTTAAAACTTTGATTCGCTGCTGTAATCGCACATTGCTCAGAGGACTGGAGTGAGAGATTGCTGCTGTTTCCAGATTCCACTTTAGTTTTTAATTTAGAAGCATTTGAAGATGAATTAGTGCTGAATTATTCCCTTACATGTATTCCCCTCTTAAAAGAGCAGTTACCCACTTCACCAGTGTTGACTGAGCCAAGTACTTTTAGTCCTCTGTGCCACTCGTTTGTGGGGATGCTTCATTTTCCTCTGTCTGGTTTTGACCCCAAGAGTTGGAGCTAAGACAGCTGGTTTGTTTCTGGTTTCTATGTGCCATATGGCATATATGTATCTGTGACACTTTGTTTTGGTGAACTGAATTATGTAGTCTCATCTTCTTAAAAATCTTATAGTCCTTTCCCATAGCATAAGCACTTCAATTTGGCAAAATAAAGCATGTCTCAAACATTTTGGAGGTCCTGAATAGCCTGCTTATGTTAGAAGCACTGTGTAATACATGATTTTTGTATTGAAAATCATCCTATTGTGAAACTGTTGAATAGAGAAGGGTTGCTGCCTTAGGAGCTTTTGATATTATGGTGGTGGATTCAGTGCACGAGAAGAGCTTTTTATGGTGTTTTTTTTGTTGTTTTTTTTTTGTTTTTTTTTAAATAGTTATCAAGATACACTTTGTAATGTCAGATATTAACATTCTTTACTGCAAATTGGGATTTACTAGGAGACTTTCTTTTTTGCAGTTCTAAATAGGTTAATGCTAGAAATGTTAAGGTAGCAGAAGCTGTGCAATGGAACTTGCACTGTAATGAATCTCTTAGGTTGCCAAGTTGCAGGTCTGCATTCAGGAATACACCCTTATTATGTATCTATGTTTACTCACTGCAGTGATTTCCTTGTGCTTTATCCAAGGTATAATCTAGTTAAGATTTAAATGGGGGGACTTTACTTTTTCTCATTGTTTGTCTGTAACTCGTTTGCCCGTATGTTGATTAATTGTATTTTTAGCTGCTCTTTTTCTAAGGGCAGAAAATGCTTAAGACCTAATGGCTTAGTTTAGGATAGATGGTGCAACGGTTGCTGTTGAAGCTGCATTTGAGGAGTTTGTTCATCTCTCGCTGTTTACTTGGTTGTAAGCTTGTGAGAGAATTACATGGAGCAGATGAGATGGCCATACAATTGTACCATTTATTACTAGCAATGAAATTTCTTCTTAATTTTGTTATGTTTTGTCATCTGAGTTTCAGATTGATTGATGTATGATTGCCATTGATTTCTGTATCACATTCCTCTGTATTAATTTAGTTGTGGTAGAAAATATAGAGAAGTAATTGGTTTCAAATCTGTTGTGTTAGAAGTAATCATATATAGTATGTATATATAATACATATGTATGTAACTACTCTTTCTAGAATGAAATGAAACTAGCTTTTCATGAAGAAACTGCTAAATGATGAAGTAGAAAAATACTACTTTTCACACTTTTTCCATAATATTTATTGATTATGAGTCTTCCACTAAAAATAAAAACTTAGTCTGTTAACTGTGACATTTTGTTAGCATTCTTTGTGATTAGTTTTCTTTCAAAAGGAATCACAGATTCAGGTTGTTATAATAATTACGCATTCATTAATCTCTTCGGAAAATGTTTTCCATAAAGCCAGATCTGATTTACTAAGAAAATTATTTAGTTTAACAATCTGATAATCTTTTTTAATCATTAGAAAAAAAGCTTAAGTGATTAATTGCTAGGTTCAAATCATTCCTTTTTTTCCTGCTTATAGTCCTGGAATATAAGTTTACCTTTTCTTACTGTTTTTTTTTTGCAAAAACATCTGTACAAAGAAATAAGATGAAAGATTGTCTCAGAAATTTGAGGTTAAAATGTATATTTCTTTTGGAATACAAATTGCATTCATATTTTAGAGGAAGATAGAGAGAGCTATAGTCTTATGGCAGCTTAGTCTTAATACTAATTTATTTTTAATAATGTATTTTTGAAAAGAAACATATGAAATATATATTTAAATGGAAATATTTAAATGCATAGGAAATTTAACAGGCTATAGGATAGATTTATTTTAATTTTAAAAGAAAACTCAGTAAGTTATGACCAAAATTGTCAGTATGTCTTAAGTAATGGGATACTTTTGCAAACATCAGTGGGCATTCAATCTTGACAGAAAGCTTGCATTTTGGTTAGAGAAAAAATACTTTTCATTGAACTGATGTTCAACTTCACAAGAAATGCTTAAGGCCGTAGGGCCATTGAAAAATTTATTTTCCTTGTCTTAGGCTAGCTCTTACAAACATACAAACTGTATTTTTTTTTTAATTTAATCCAATTCCACTGGCAATACTATTTGGTAATCAAAAAGAACTTGGAAGATGACTGATGGTACCATGGTGGCACCTTCATAAAATGTATTGTTATGGTTGTGCACTCA
>JAUBOD010000925.1:352444-373856 GCA_032353885.1 Nothura maculosa
GTAAACCTTTGGCCACTATAGTGTCAATAGTTTAGGATTCAGCTGCCTAAACTTTGTGAAGTCGTGTTTATAGACTTGGTAGCCCCATAAAGCATTAAATCTGAAACTGTTGAAAGTGTCTCATACAATTCCCTTTTAGCATAGCTTTTGTCAAGGGAAGAAGTAATGAGAATGTGCAGTGTCAACTCTTTTGTTTAAAGTAGAATAAAGACAAATATTACAGGACAGGTGTTTCTTAAAGAATAAATAAAAAGTGCTTAAAATAAGGTCATGCTAGAACTATTTTTTTGAGAAATTGGAACATCAATAGGCTGTAGTAGAGATGCAAAACTGTGCTGATTTGTTTTGAATGTATTGTAGTGCTATATTAATCATTAATGAACACCAGGACTTGTCTTTGACACATGACAGATTATTTCTGATTAGGCAAAGTTGAGAAGAGGTGGAGTAATAGTGTTATTGTGAATTTTGAACTATATTGTCACTTTAAATATAAATTGAAAAATGAGTTCAAACCTCATTGGTACTTGTTGAAAAGGATGGGATGTAATTTAAAAGTTTGTAGCTGTGAAGCTTTGTTGTTTAAAAAAAAGTATATAATTTTTAATTTGTAGCATGATTATTGATGTTCCTGAAGCAGCTAATATTCTCTAAATGTATGGAATAATTGAACCTACTGCCACAAGTGTCCTTTACAAGTGCGAAATAATAATAATGGACAAATGATTTATATTAGGTTCAGGAGAAAGATGATAAATTAATTTGTATTTCAAATCGTGCTTTTTTACAAGCCTTAAATAGACTTAAATTTTGCAAAAATCTAAAGTCTTCTTATTTGCTATTTGTTCATGTGAGGTATCGTTAAAGTCACTCTGCCTTGTAACACAGATGGGTCCTCAGGGTTCATCACAATCTCATAATATCTCAGTACATTTCCTGTATTTGTAATTTACACATTCTGATGAGGAATAGTGATATTGGTATGGGATAGAATTAGACTTTGGTGTATGTATTGCCTGCTAAAATATGTCTTCCTTACTAAACCGCATAATACATTGCTAATTCTGTATTGAAATATCTACTATCTAGACATGGCATAGCTGCTGTGTTCTCTAATTTGCTAAAATCTGCTGAATCACTCTTCCAATGTTGTTAAGAAATGAGGAAACTGGTTTGGCAGCCCACAAGTCAAAATGGCTGACTGACTTATTTAGAAGCTACTTTTATTATTCCTCCCCACAGGAGTTTTTCTTGCCTGCATACTTGTCCTTTTAAAGGATTTTCAATTGTATGGCATCTTACTGAGTTTCCTTGTTTGTAGATTCACAACTGCGAGAGAAGTCTAGTTTTCCTAGTTTTGAGAATTTGAATTTAATTTCAAAATACCCAGGGAATCTCCAGTGGAGTCGCTCATTTATAGAAGGATTTGCATATTCTGTGCTGCTGTTAATTTGATCGTACCACTCTGCCTGAATGGATTTTCTAAACACATCAGAATAGCTTGGAAAAAAAAGAAAGCAAAAGCAATCTATTTTTACTTGGGTTTCCCACAGAGTTTCAAAATACTCTTCCCCATTTCTCCTGAAAATAAAATATTTAGAGAGGAGGGGAAAAAAAGCCCTATAAATTCTAAAAAAAACCCTGTAAGTTCTGTACCTGTTAGTGTATTTGTATCAGAAATAAAATTAGCTAATCCCATTAGTGAGTATGGGCAGCTGTGACTTTCATAAGAGATACAATATCTCTTGTCATTCTAAATTTTGGTTCCTGATATATTTCTAATGGAGAATGGAGGAAAGGGGGGGAATTATTTTTCCCCTCCTTGAGCATCTACCATATTTCTGTAGAGCTAAAGCTACTAACTTTGTGTAGAATCTTCTTAAAATATTAACCTCTTTCTTTGCCTATGTCTATTTTGTTCTAATGTAACAGTGCATTTGATTTTTCACAAACTCTGCCTTTCTTATTAGTCTTGTTTTCCTCTCAAAGTACCATCATAGTCATTAGTCTTCATTCTTATTTTAAAAAGGAAAACTTTGGTGTTTATTTTCCAATTTGCCTGACTGAAAGCAATAATCTCAAAATATTTATTAAAAATTTGTAAGAAACTTTCTATAAATGATGCTTTAACATTCCTCTGCAGTGTATGTGGAGTTTACAGAACTCCCCTGAATATATCGGTGGCGTGTTGGCATGTTCTTCTAGTATATAGATGGTTAGATTTAATAAAGCAGCCTGTCTGACTTCTGCCCTGAGAGATGTAGTAATCCTTTAAAATCAATATTTCATGTTTTTGTAGTCTTCTGCAGTATAAGTCATTTTTATAAAGCAAATTTGTTACCAAATATGGTTTATGGTTCATTGAATGTATGATTAAACAGGTTTAAAATTGCAGTAAATATGATCTCAGACAAACTCAACAGTATTTGGTCTGAATTCATCTTGTGCTAAGATATCACACCAGTAATTCCAATGAAAATTCCCAGCCTTGAACTTGCTTCAGTTTCTCATGAGATGCCTTCCTCTCTGTTTTTTGAAACCTGAAAAAATGAGAGACGCATGTACCAAGGGCAACATGAAACCAGTAAAAGCTGAGAGAAGGAAAAGAATTTTTTTTTGAAAAAGAGCCGTGTACTCCTGTATTTTCTCCCAAATACAAGATTGTTCAGAAAGTTTAAACCCAGCTATAGATCAAGCATGCAAGCCTTGCTATTGGCCACTGCCCATGAGGGAAAACGTGGCTCGGAGGAATTGTGCTCTGGCAGGATTTGCCCTGGTTGCACTCAGGCTTTTGAGAGCTGATATTCAGTGCAGATGAAAGCAGGATGATATTCTCATACTGCTCGCTTTCCTCACAGCTAACACTGTATATAGTTACATGAGTGTAAAGGTAGACTAGAGCAGGATGAGCAATGATGCTATAGTGTACTAATGTTAAGGCCAACAGGAGTTTCAAGCCTAATCACCTATTAACACATAGTTTAGTGTTACGCAAAGTGCAGATACTGTCCAAGTGGTAGTGAGCATGTGTGTACATTAAGTAGCTAAAGGCAGTCAGAAATTCAAGAAGAGGTGGAAACCCATCTGCCACATTTAGAGAAATAGATTCCTTAAATCAAGGAGTTTGACCCACAACCAAACTAGGACAGGACAGCAGTAGACAGTCTCTTGTCCTCATGCTGTCATCTCAGTTTGCTGTTTGTATTGGTCGGGATAAGCACGGGAAAGCGTTCAGCCTGGCTAACTAGAAACTCCTCTGTATAACCCAGACTTCATAAGATTATTAAGATTGAACCAGGCAAAGATAGGAAATATATTTTTTGACCATAGACCAAAATTTGATGTGCAAAAAAAGGCTCATAGATCCAGAGAATGGGATTTTTTGAGGCCCAATAGGTTTTCAGCCACCATTAACAGCTTATCTCCAAATGATCTTTGCTGATTTGAGACATGGGAGCTGCTGAACCACTTGCAGCAAAGCGGAAGTTGCTGAGCTGCTCCTGTGACAAAGGACTGCTCTTGCAGTAAGAAATGTTTAGTTGCAGATTAACAAACTGGATTTTGGAGAGACTGGGGAACTCTTTCGACCTGTGTCGCCTGATGCTCTTTCTCTCCATCAGTGCAATTAAAAGTTAGATTGAAGGACTCTTCAAATGTAGGTTAGAGTCTGATTGAAATATAGGTTAGAGCTTTTTTCCATATATGAGACACAGACATTATGCCTGGAAATGCTTATGCTGTTATAATAGCTGAATTTTATTGATTTTGAAAAATAGTAAGAGGTACATCAACAGATTTTAGAGTACTCTGAAAACATAGTGACTATCCTTAGTCCTCAAATAAAGCCATTTTTCTAATAATCATTTTTCTAAAACAAACCATAAAAATCTTCTGTTGATTCACATTAGCATAATTTGAGCCTACTGCAGATGACAGTAGCCTTTTCTTTTAAACAATTCCTTGAGCATTAAGGAATTGCCATGCTGTTCTGTGGTGCTCATCCTGCTTCGTTTTTGTTATGCTGTGAATAGCAATGATTGGGGTCACCAGAGGAATTATTGTTTCTAATCCAGCAGGCCAAGACAACAGTACGGGTGTCTGGATGAGAGACACTAAATAATTAACCGCCTGCAAGCGAAGTGCATAATACTCCTCATTGTTGTGACTGAGGGATGATAGTCACAAAAGACATGTCTGTAAGGGTAGAGAAGATCCTGTTAAAATCCGAATATAGTAATTCAGGAATATACAGAATTTAAAACTTTTTTTTTCAGGAATAGGTTTTTTTTTTTTTTTTTTTTTTTTTTTTTTTTTTTTTTTTTTTTTTGTATAGGCCTTGGTATAATATTTCTTAATTTAGGGTTTTGTACTTATCTGAAAACCTTCGTTATTGTTTTATAGTTTAGAATTCTCAAAAAGACTTGCTTGTATGTTCTTACAAAAGCTTCATAAGGTTCTGTTGGCTTTTCCTTAGGCTCCTGGGATGTGCAAACTGCCGATGACATCAATATGTTAGGGTGTAATCCCTGCATCCCCGTGTAGCACAGTGTCAGGACTGCTTGGGAGTTGGATTTTTCTACCAATATGGCTGTAACTGCCCTTTTCGAATGGTTAATGACACGTACTGATGAAAGTATTCTAACTGAAAATACACTAGAGGTTTGTATGTCCTTTACTGTTCTTGACAAAGTGGTACAGTTTTGTATGTTATGGGTGTCCATTATCTGAAACTTTTTATTGTGTATGGTAGTACATACTGAGTAGTTAGTTGGAAGGTGCATTGCAGAGTTTAAAATGTAGGAAAAATCAGATAATATTTTAATCCAAATGCTTCCAAATTAAAGTCAAGCCTCAATGTTAGGATACTGCTATTTCTATTTAATGATACAGTACACTGCTACATATCAGCAGTCAATTCTGCATTCCTGGGTTTGAAGTGTAGTGCCAATACAACTAGTAGTAGTTTTGCATGCAGTCCAAAGATACTCATCCCAGTTGGTAGGACTGGAAGAAAGCCAGTGTTACTCCAGCCTTCAAGAAGGGTAAGAGGGAGGAGCTGGGAAACTGCAAGGCTGGTCAGCCTTACCTCCAGCCCTAGAGAGCTGATGGATTAGCTCATCCTAGAGAGCATTTCTAGGCATGTGAAGGAAAAGAAGGTGATGAGAGGTAGTCAGCATGGATTCACCAAGAGGAAGTGAAGTTTGATGAACCTAATAAGCTTCTATGATGGGATGACTGGCTGACTGGATGATGGTAGAGCCATGGATGTTGTCTACCTTGACTTCAGCAAGGCTTTTGACACAGTCTCTTGTAACGTCCTCCTAGGTGTCTCTGCTGGAGCATGGAAGAGTTGGACTAGGTGATCCCTAGAGGTCCCTTCCTTTAGTAAAAAACAGCTGATCATTTATTGATTTTTGTTTATACATTTTGGTATCATCCTGTGCTTGTATTTTGAGGGCATCTTCTCTGTCATCTTCAAGTTCTACTTTTGGGGGCTTCTGTTACAATCTCTTCAACAGTCTTCAAGCTGTAGTTTCCTATCTGTAACAAGAGAAATACTGTTTATTAGCACAGGCCCATCGTGCAGTAACCTTGGACTGGGATTATAGATTAGTTCACTCCATGGAAACAAAGATTTTTTTTTTTTAGAAGAACATACACTGAAGTATAGATACATGCTATAGGTGTTATGACTTGGCAATTGATAATATTTGAAGTTTAGTTTTATGGCAATATCACATCATATGTTACAAAAGTTGTTCAACATCAAATGAGAGCTGCAGTTTTGCAGCTTTTATGGACTTTTATCTTTAAATTAGTTAATACAAACTTCACTATTTACTAGGCTAAGACATGCTTTCTCACTGTGGTTTCACAAGCATATAATGTTCCTAACTTTCCAGGTGTTATCTGATCTACCCAATTTCCTTGAGTGCTTATCTGAAAATTGGTCCTGGTCCTGTGAAACATTCCTTATCACAGAGGACTGTAAGAAACCTAACACACACTATATATAGAAGATGCAAAGGTGGCTCCAAGTTCTGTTGCAGACCTGGCTGCTGTGAGTATTCGGGAAGCAATTTACAGAACTGGGTTTTAGGATGGCTAAGAGAGAGTGCGCAGAGGGCGGGGAGCAGGGCAGTCTTCTCTTTGCTCTCTGTGCTGCCTGTTGGTGTTTACTGTGTCACGGTAAGAACAAGCACACACATGCGCACACACACACCAGCTTTGTGCTCCAATCCTAGATGCCAAGGTCAGTTGCTAGTACAATAGGGAGCTGCATGCCTGGGAGGCAGCCGTGTCCTCAGCCTGGGATCTAACAGAATCGGGGATTTGATTTAGCAGTATAAATGAAGAAGGGAATAGACTTCTGGGACATCTTCTTCTTGACTCCAATCATTGATATAAACTTGAGTTTAAGCCCATTTTCCTGTATTTTCATGACATTTCTCCTCTTTAATATATTTAGTGTTCTGGATTATCTGGGAACAGCAGCCATTAATGAATGAGTATGGTTGTTGTGTGCACCACATTAAACCTTATTTATGACTCACTACAAGCGATCTTTTTTACTCTATTCTGGCCTATTGCTGGGAATGACACTCTGCTGCTGAGAGAAAAATTACTTTTCAGTCCAGAAGAAAACAGTTTTTCAGTGAGCATTCAGCCTTTAGTTCTATACTAATGAAATGCATGAGAGGCTCTATGAGTGGCCCAGATTTGAGAAAGTAAATGTATATATATTGCTGCTTCTACTTCATGCTCTCAGAGTATAAGCTTACACGAACCCTATAGCCTAAGATAAGTCATCTTCATTTCTGGTGATTTTTGTCACACTCGGTAGGGGGGAACCTTAAAATGAATCTCTCTTTCTTTTCCTGTAGTTACACAGATAGATATAGGCCTGGCTGACTGAGACTGTTCGGGCTGAAACAGCAGATAGAACCTTCTAGTTAATTTGTCCCTTTGCAGTGAAACTTCATATTGTTATTAGCTTGAATAGCTCTTATTATTGGGCCTATTGCTGTGATTGGGAAAATAAAAAGAAAAAAGACTCTATTTTCTGATGAAAGCCTATTTTATTGACACGCCCACTCTATTTGGATACAAAAAAATAAAGCAAATAAGCCCACCAACCTATCCTCACACCCTGTTTGCCTGTCAAGAAAGGTTTATGGTAAAGGTTTTAAAAATAGTGACATCAGGCTACAATTCAATGGTGGCCTAGAGAAAGGGCACCTATACTGCTTTACTGTTTACAAAGCTCTTGAAGGTTTTAAATAAGAAAGGTATTAGGCTTTTGGAATTTCTTCGTTCAACTGCTGCATATTTTCATTTTCCTACCAGCTTTCCTCAGTCAAGCTAAAGCAGATGGAAAACAAACAGCATCAAAGCTGCACTTTCATCTAGTGCAAAGACCTGGGTATGCTGTGTTAATATAAGCCATGTTTTTACAGTTCCTTATGCTTCATAGACTTGCACACCTTGTTCCATCATAGATTCTAAACTATTTGCATAGGAACCATACGCTGCTCTTTGATTAATAGCAAATATGAGGCTATGTGGCCCAGATTTGGGTGCTGCTGCATTAAACTGAAAACATTTCAGTCTACATATTACAAGTTCCTTTTTGAACATATTTCTCTGGACTGTAATTATCAACCGTGTGAACTGCTGACAGGATTCAGTTGACTGTCAATCCTGGTCGTTCAGTTCTGGCAAAATTTGCTTTCTTTTGATTGCTCCCTTTCTTCTGTGATCCAATAATCATTAAAACTAAGGAAATTGCCTTGTTCTGTCTCATGGTTATATATTATATCAATACATTCGATATGTTTAACTAGTAACACTTTTTTCTTTCTAAGGGAGTAGACTCTACCTTTTTTTTAGGTATAGAATGAGACCAAAGAACATAGATTCTTGTCACTTTGGATGCTTTATTTTTCTACGGAGAAGGAGCCCTCACTTATAATTAAGCAATCATTTGGTTATGTTATGAATAACTGCAAGGTTTTAACAAATGTTTAACATCTACCAGATGCAATTGTATAATGATAATTGAACTTATGAGAAAAAAAAAACCTAGTATATATCGATACAGTTTTATATTACTTTACTAATATGTATTTTTCTATTGTTTACTAACTACTGATTGTGGAACTATCTCACAGTAAAACTATCTTTCTTCTAGTACTGTCTATGTAGACTTGACTACAATGAGCATATATAAAAATAGCTGTTCCAATGTTAATATCCACAAAGAACACTGAATGACTATCTCCATCTTTGGTTAATTACAGATTCTAAATTGTAGACTATGTCTCCCTAGATTTAAGTTCAGGTGTGTGCCTTATTTTTAGAAGTCCTCAGCTTCTTTAATGGTTTTATTTTTTCTCACTAATATATTACAAATTGTATGAAGTAGGTCTTATTTCAGTATAACTTGGTGTATTTTTTAAATATATACAGCACCTTTCTTCTTTAACTGAGACCGATAATTTTTAAGCGCTCCCTTGTATTATGTAGTAAATACATTGCCTGTTAGTAGACCTGTGTTTTTGCTTCCATCTCTCTATTGTGTTGCCACATCTGTTCTTAATTGCTCTGCAATAATTACCCTGTAATACCTCTCTCCTCTTTCTTATTTCTTAATTTCTTCATTTTTCACTAAGGTAAAACACTATGTAGTTTTCTATCTGCATAGTAATGAGACGTAGACCAGAACACTGCTGTTTGCCTAGGCCTAAGAGTCTGCCTTTTGTGGGGAGCATACCAAAATCCTCTGTTACACAAGCTCCTATCATTAAGAACATCAGCAGCAAAATACAGTATCTGCTGCTTAGAAGACATGTTGTTGTCACATGTTTTGTCCAATTGGGCCACTGTACCCTCTTCTGTAACCTGCAGGACTTCAAATACCATCAAAATAGTCACCTCTAGTGAATATTCTCATTCTAACTGGTGATTTATCTCTGATTGTTTTAGCTTATTCTTCACTCAAGAGCAGCCCAGCATCAGGAATTACATGACTAACGCTTCAAAAAATGATAGATATCTTGAGAACTTTGTAAGGATGGTATTAGCTCCTTGCACAAAGAAACAAAGCTATGACTCATCTTTGCTGAAAGATACAGTTCTTATCAGGTCATGGGGAGGCACTTTCTTCCTTAAACTAAAAGATACATTACTTGCTATATCCCACTGTGAAGATTGTTTGCAGGACAGACTTAATGTCAAATGCTGTCTTGCCTCTGAAATTTCTTTCTGTGGCTAGGTAGGGTTTCATTCTATCTGCTGAGGTGCGTGGGGTTTTTTTTTTTTTTTTTTGTGTCCTTTTTTCTGGTATTACTTTAGTAGCTTGAAAAAAGAAGCCTTCAATAAGTTTTATTTTTCTGTTGCAGAATTGATTCAATTTGCTCAATTAGCTTCTAAAGTTGGTATTTTTCTTAGTTAAATATTGTTCTGGAAGGTTTTTCTAGAGAAGCATTCCTTAGTTTGGGCTCAGAGTGAAGATCAAGTTGCCTCTACTGAAAGACGCACCTCTTTGTTTTGCTGGGTGAAAATGTCATTACAAAGAATTATCGATTGTTGGGATTTCCTACAGAAATTCTCTGCTTGACTTTGTTGTGAAATAGTTCTGGAGTATGCTTGAAAACAATCACCAAACAAGATTTAATTTTTTTTTTTGCTCAACATGTTTACTTCATTTTAATTATACATTTTTCAGAAAACTGCAAGTCTAAAAATATCAAAGCAATCATTCTATATGTTTATTATTCTTGTTTTAAATAGCAGCTTTTGAAATAGTGCAAGCCAATGCATCATTTTCCCAATTTAACCTAATAAATTTTAAATAACATACTTTACAAAATTATAAACAAAAGAACACCCATGTGGCAGAGACTTGCTCTTAAAATTTGCAAATGCCAAAAATAAAAATTCCTGTATTTAGTTTCTGGCACATATGCTCTATAATTATGAATGGCATAATCTTTTAATATGTGTTCATATATCTTTTTATTCAACAACCATGTAACATCCACTACAGATGATAGGCAGTCTTTATTATTTTGTTCTGACTTGCTCAACAGGTTACCCTATATTTTGAACTTCTTGATCAAATCATTCTGAAGGGAAAAGATAATTTCCTCTTTTATTTTTTATTAGTGTCCAGAGAAGCAGCATTAGTGTCCAGCAGCACTGAAGCTGCTACTTATGTTCATAATAAGATGAATAGAAGATGAGGAAGAGGAGTTATGTTCTCTTTTTTTTGTAGCAAGTGGGATGAGATGAAGATCACAAGTTTACATTCTGTAGAGTCAGAACATTAGACCTGTGGTTTCAGCATAGTTGGTGTCGTTATAACATTTGGTGTATTCAAAGATGGCTTTCAATAGCTCTGAAGTTTACAGCAGGAAGACCTTGGTAGGTGATGTAGTCAGATTCTGGGCTTGCTTTTAATGATATTAATTTAGCAGAGAATTCTATATAATAATTTCCTACATTAAAAAAATCAAGCTGAGAAAACCCTGGAAATATGTATATTGATATTGATACTGGAATATTGATATGTTATTTATTTTTGTGGTCATGTACTCCAAGACCCAGAGCTTTGTAAGACTTTTTTTTTTTGATATTTATAAAATGCTTTTTTCAAAATTGAATTTAAGCAAGAAATTTGAAATTATTCTGCTCATAAATAAAAAAAAAATTTTTCAATCAGAAGCAAGGAGCATTTCCTGTTGTTCTTGATGTCTTAGCAAGAAAAATACTAAACAGAGAGCTACATGTAGGAGTAGTTGGAATCCCATTGTTACTGGAAACAAGAAACATAGTTTGCACCATAACAGGACATTTCTCATGCAGCAACTTTGACTTACTGGTAGTGGAAATTACTGATGTCATAAAACTGGCTGTTGCTTTTTCCAGCAGAAAGAATGTGCCTGTCTAACAGTAAAAATTGATTGAACTTGATTTATTTCTTGCAAGTGTCTTTTTTGACAAAAAGCGTAAAAAAAAAGGTCAATAGAAATTCTAATTCAACTTTATGTTGACATCTGCAACTTAAGCGGTTACTATTCTTTGGTCGGAGCAAAGGATGAAGCACTTGACCTCTTCTTACTGAAGAAAGAACAATTCTTTCTTCGAGGTTCAGAAAGAGACTTAGAAATTTTGGATTCCTTTCCAGAGTCTAAAGAAGCTCCAAGCTAGTCATTAGATCTGTTCTGATAATTTGGTACCTAGGACTGAGTTTTCTATTTTATTTTTTTTCATCCCAGTTTTGATTATTTTTACTATTACATGTACATATATCAATTCAACTATTCAAGCAGAAAGCCGACTTGATTAAAAAGATACTGCCGAAGAGCAGTAGGATGAATTGTTCCTTTTCTTCAAATCTTTGGATATGTAAAGAGTATTGGCATGCTGTAAATAGGCATAGATTCTGGAGGGGGCCCCCAAGGGTATGTAATCCAGCATTAACAGGTATGGGGTTCAGGAGCTTGTGGCTGGGCTCAGTCTTCTCAAAGATCTTTTCCAACCATAATGACTCTATGACTCAAGTATTTGCTTTGATCATGTTCAAAGGAGGATAATCACCAGATTTTCCAGCAGTAGATAGATTAGGGGAGTGAGTTTGTTTTGGGCAGGGGGAGGTGTTTGTGTGTTGATTTGTAGTGAAGTCTTCTGTCTCTGACCCTCCGAAGACTGAGATTTGGATGTGGCAAAACACATGGATGAATTCTATCCAGACTTTTTGGTGAATTCTCTCTGGCCGCATAGATATGAGGTGATTTTTCTACCAATCTTTCTTACTCATCTGCCAGGGTTGGCAGTCCCTCTTGTGTCTGGGCTGTGCTTTGTATGCAGAGACCCAGGAAGGGGTTTTGCCCTTGTTGACCAGGCTGTGGTTAACAACGTATGTGAACAATCATCCTTATGAGCAGATACGTGACAGTCCCATGGGTGACCTCTCTCAAATGGCAGTCTGTTTTCCATTCTTCTCTTAGTTACTGTCACTATTTGTAGTGAAATGAAAGCTCATTGTTTTTTTTATGATGCGCAAGAAGAAACTTAATGGTTTAAACTGGCATTTAAGTGCCTATAGGGTTAATGCTTTAATATCAATTCTTTCCTCTTAAAAATGTTGTTCAGTTATTATTTTCTCAGTATTTCTGAATGTCAGCTTTAGTGCACGTTTTGTATTTGCTGGCAAAAGGCGTTCAATCCGCTGTTATTGAGACCTGCTGTTCTGCACACTGCTAGTAGTATGAAACAGGCAGCCTCCACAAAGCCGTCCTGAATGAGATGTGTGAGACGGAGAGGCCTGAAAGAGCGGTGGCTCTCAGCCCAGCCTTATCACCAGCGTTAGGAGCATGAGGCCAAGAGAAGGGGCTGGGAGTGACACCAGCTACGGGCAGCTCGGTGCCAGCGCTGCCAGAAGCGGCCATGGACGCGAGCGCTGCCAGCCCCGCGGATGCCGCCTCCAGGTGGCCTGGCCCACGTGTGGGAGCTCCAAGGGAGGCTGTTGTTGCTGCCGCTGGAGACTGGCGCCCAGCAGCAGCCTGGCGTCCTCCCGGCCCTGCTCCAGCTCTGCTGCCCGCTGGGCTAAACGCCAGCGAGAAGGAACGGACTCTGCAGCAAGGCGCTGCCTTACCTGCAGCTGTCATCAGCGATGCTGAGGGTACCTCTGTGGGTTTGCATTATTTTGGAATTTATTTTATTTTTTCCTGATGATTCTTTGACTTACTAGACTAATCTTTAAGAATACTTGATTTGCAGAAATGCTGAGTGTTATTTCTAGTGCCTCTTTCCATCTGAGGTACTAAAATATTAGTACCTCTCTCTTCTGGGCACAGCCCTTGTTGATATTGTCATGAGAGGTGGAAGAGGCACGTTTGCTTAGGTGGTTTAAGGGAACACTTAGAAGCTGAGATAGCTGGCTATGGAACACGAAATGTCACGGAGCCCTTGGAAAGTTTGGTAGAGAGGAGTTGATCTGGCAAAGGCAGGAAGGGGATGTGCTGTGAGCACCAGTGTCCTGCAGGAGGGCGCTTGAGCTCCTGCTGTGGAGCCCTCTTAGCTCAGCTCAGTTGCCTTGTTGAACTGGCTTCTGCAAATCAAACAGTGCAGACTAAAAGATAGAACCCGATATCTCTAACCTGATGAAAAGCAGCATGTGTTGGAGATAAAAATATAATGGAATAGAAAACTATTAAAAAGCACTTGACAATAAAGACAGCAAAATAATCTAAAAGTTAATGTCAGTAACACACACAGTAACACAAAAAAGTTCTGCCTGATGGAATCTAATATTGCAAGTTTTAACTTACATTGTAAAACATATGCAACCTGGAACATTTTTGTGTCCAGAATTCTGGAATATAATTCCAGATAATTCTTGGGCAATTATCTGTTAGACTGATCCCTTAGCTGGGGGACTGTAAATCAGGCGTTCAATATCTTGGCTATAGAAACTGTTTTATAACAGTGAAGTTCTTACTTGGATAAGATGTAATTATAAATTTAGAACATTTCCTTAATTTTTAGGGGACTCTGTCATAAATCAGCTTTGATTTCAATATATAGACTTTTCATTGCCTAGCCTACATTAAAGACAGGAGTACGAACGAGAAAGAAGTGCTGGCTTTTGCTTTTTCATTTTTTTGCTATTCAATCTTGGTGTGAAAATGCTTGCTAGGAAGCTGTCCTATTTACTCTCAGATACCTGCTGTTTTTTGGCTGAGACTCATCATAGCTACCGTGTATCACCACATTCTTTAGCAGTGCAGCTTTGTGTTAGATAGTAATTCTTGTGCTAGATGTCAGCAATATATGTCAGCATCTACAGAGAATGCAGGAGAAGAAATCAATAAAAAAGATGCAACAGAAACTGCTACTTTGGTGGTTTTTGTTTGTTTTAAAGGAATTCTAGCTGAAACTTTGCTATATCTGTGCTAAAAGGAGCTTTGTTGTTGTATTCAAAGTGGACCTGGCTTTCATCCTAAGCATTTTGGTATTGCTTTTTGTTGTGCTTGTGTGCTTTTCTTACACAAATGTGTTTATACTTTTAAATAGTTAGATTACCATTTCTGTCATAAGAACGATGATTTATTTTTATTTTTATTTTTTACTTCTTACACAGGTGGAAATAGTTAACAACCAAAACTTAACTTAATTTCTTTTCCGATATCCCCCACCTCTTTTCACATTTACAGTAGCTGAATAGGTATTTCTTAAGTGATGCATCAACTATTTTTTATTCTTATTCTTTAAAGGAACAAGAGGGAAGAATGCAGCAAAAATATGATGGATGAAATACTTTTTTAAGCTGTTCTGATTAAAATTTTTTAGTAAGCTGCTTTTGGTCTTTTTGAATTCTTAAGGCTGTCAGATTTTCAGATTACATAAATGATATTTTTAAGTAAAACCATTTGCAGGGCAAAATACGAATACTCTCAGTATTACTATCAGAATGGATGTGTAATTGCAGCATTGAACTTGAATTCTTGCAAGCATGGGTATCTCTATGACCCTGCCTAAGCCTAATGATTAAACATGCATAATTTCTTAGAGTACATTAGCCTGTTGAAATCCATGATACATGGCTATTAGAAGTGCTGCATATGTTTTTTCAGACAGAAAGGCTTAAGACTTACTGAATGACAAGAACAGTAAGGATGGATTTTCTTTTTAAAATGCATGGATACATTTAGGTAGGTAATATTGAAAAAGCAGAATGTATATTGTGAAGCTAATTTACAACTTTATTCCATATACCTTCCTCACGTGCCCTTTTAAGTAATAGAAGGCAACATTTATGAGTTTTATACTCATATTTCTACACATATTTTGACATGAGTAACCTCCTTAGTACTGAATTCTTCATTGTAGTGATATTGGTTGATTGGTGATATTGGAACAAAAGAGTTTCAGTCACTTGCTCCCCTCACTTGACTGATTAAATGGTTAATACATCGAAACAAACTGGATATAATGGGGAAGAATCCATGTGGCTTCTATAAGGGCAGGGTGTGCACCAGAGTTCCAGCACGATGTGTCGGAGTTTCCCAAAAGGAAATGATTAAAGTTTGGATGCCTGTCTTTCTAACTGTGTTTCCAAAGGCTTTTCATAAGATCTCTCTCTCTCTCAGCAAAAGCTAGGGAACACAATGCTGTAGGACAAACAAGGAGGTTTTTACATGGATAAAATTGAGGAAAAAAAAGATGAAATAAAGTAAATGACCTGTTCTCAAAGTGAAGGTAGTCGCCTTTCAAGTTCCATATCATAAGTGGTGGGGACCAGGTTATTTCTCAAATTCATGAGCAATAAAAACAAATGAGCTATATGATAAGACCAAGGGCTGTTGATATGTAATTGCCCAGGATAGCAGCACTGTCAGTTGTGGAGGAAGACCTTACAAGGCTGAGTAATGGATAGTAATAAAATGTCAGAATAAATTAAACACATATGAAAGTAGTGATATACATGAGAGCAAACACTCCACAAGGTTATCCCTGAGGATTCTGGAATTAAAGTAGAAGGTTCCTTGCAAGCTTTAATTCAAAATTCAGTACCAGTGGAAAGTAGGCAGTTATAAGCATAATGGGGAAAGGAAGGCAGAACGAATTAGTGTCACTGAGTTCTATACATGTGTAGTGCTTCATCTTGAAAGTTGTGGACGACTCCAGTCATACCATCCTCCAAAAGTCTGGAAAAGATTCAGATAAGGGTAACAAGATAGGTATGGAAGTGGCATCTCCGAGCAGAAGTTAGCTAGCTGTAGTTGTACAGAGTCTGTAGTCTGTATAGTTACAGATGTGCCTGAAGGATGTTTTATTTGGGAATTGTTGAGTTGTCTGTGGTATAGAGAAGGTGAGTGGAATTAATTTATTGTCTTTTCCAATACAAAATGAGGAGTAGCAAAGTGATCTGAGATTATTGCAGATCCAGAACAAAACAAAGTGATTTTCATGCCACGTGTGTTTAAGCTTTTGAACTCCTCGCCATAGGCTGCTGTAAATTCCAAAAGCTCATTTAGGTCCAAGGTGAAATTGGACAAGCTCATGGAAGAGAAATGAGAGCTGTTAAGTACACAGGAACCCTGTCTGGCTCAGGAAGTAATTGAGCTACAAATGGTTTGGGGCCAACTTGGCAAAGTGTAATATATGCTTGTGTGGCTCTTCGATGCACTGTTCCCTAACGGGATAACAGCTCTTTTGTTCTTATATTTTTAGGTTTCAGTTATTCTACCTCTTCAGTATCTTAATAAAATTGTATTATCTGAATAGGATCATTCTGAGTCTAAATTTTATGATCTTACTAGAACTGGAAAGAGAATCTCGTGCTCTTAGAGTGTGGTTAGGGTTTTTGTTTGTTTGTTTCTCTGGTTATTTTAATATTTTAAATACTGGTTTGTATTTACTTCTAAAAATAGTAATAAAGAAGACAAAAAACATACACTAGCTCTTGTAGATCATTAACTAGTGGGGCATGAGAGTAAAAGAGTTCATGAGTACTGGCACAAAACTGTGATTGTCGCTCTCATTCCTATTTGAAGGATCTTATTAAAACATCATCAATGAAATACTTTAGGCTGCAGCTACTTTCTTCTTTTTTTTTTCGTTCTGATTTTTGTCTTTAGAGGTCAAATTATTTATTAAAATCCAGTGATTATTATCTCCACTTAAATATATGCTTGAAAACCCCTTCAGCTTTTGTACGGATTTTCCCAGTAGTTGAGTTTTCTATAATTTGAGTTTTTCCTACCATCATGTTGATCTTCTAGCCAATGGGATAGAACTGTTTGAATACAGTGAGTTCCTGGATGCAATATATCCAATGTTTACTGCAGTTAATCTAATTTTATGGTAAAATTAAAATGTAGGATACAGTCTCCTTAATATTTTGTTGACGGAATTAATGAGTGAAATTAAAAGGTGCTTTTGTTCTTTCTATTTGTCTTCTTGCTCCACATATAGTCTATGACACCCATTTACTATCAAAGTATGCAGTTTATGTAAGCAGTTTATTTAATTCAAGAGTTTCCTTATAAATATAATGTAATACAGCTGATAACTTAATTAGGAGAATATTTTAAGTTTAGGAAGATGATTTGTAGAAAATTGAGCTAATCTTAATTATATAAAGGTAGATTCTTCTTGATATAGCTAACTGTATAACAGAATATTTAGTCTTTAGTCTAATGATTTAGTCAAATCATTATTTTTTTAAAATTTACTTATAGTTTATTAATAATGGCTTTGAAACTTGAATTTTGAAAAATTATATCTGGAAACTAATGAAAAGAAAAATAAAACTACTGTAGCATTTTAAAGGCAGCATTAGAAACATTGCCTCTGTAAGTACTGTAGGATATGCATTTCTTTATTTTAAATGCTTCTTAGATAACTTTTTTGTTGTTGATTTTAACAGTGTTTCTTGAATGAACGCAAAGGGCCTCAAATTATATGCATTCTATTCCATATAAGTAATTTGTCCCATTATGATGACTGTAATCTTTTTCTTATTTTTTTTTTTTTACTGCTTACCTTTCCTAGGAAGTAGAGGTTGGTATATATCTTCTGTATCTCACATTCCTGTGTTTTTCATGTATACATTTATTGCATACATTGTACTAAACGTAGATTGTTTCTTCCTCTCCAGGATGATTATTTTCGTACATGGAGTCCGAGTAAACCATTTGATCAAGGTAAGATTATTTTTATGGGATAGGACACTTGCTGGTTTAAAATATTTAGTTTAGAAAGCTGAATTTGTACCATCTCTCTTCCCTCTTCAAACAGTTGAATTATACCTGACTTTCTGATCCTTTGTAGCTTAAACATTATTTTATATCTGTGATTTTTGAAACCTGTTGTTCATTGGTAACAGAGATGGACAGTTGTCTACCATTTCCTCTGTGTGGAAGACAAGTGTATGGGCTTTGGGAGATTTTATTTTGCTTTGTATATATTAAAACAAGGTAAAAACCTTCGTATCTTTAGTAAGAACTTTGAAGAAGAAAAAGATGTCATGTTTGCTTTTGCTTTTAAAAGTAAGTCATTAAAATGTTGAAAGTTCTCTTTATTTGGCTGATAAACCAAGCTCTAGAAAAAGTTTTGGAAGTACCACTCTCAAGTGGAACTTCTTGAGGAAAAGTGTGGAGTTGCGAGAATGATGCAGCGCAATAAGCTCTGCTATTGGGCATTGAGTTTTCGACCCTCTGATGTTAAGGGGACATTTATACCAAGAAAATATGAATAATTGAAAAATTCGGCTGATATAATATGGAAAGTGATTCTGATATACAGTAGCAGATATTGTAAAGTAACTGCAACGTGGTCTTATGTGGCTTTAGGGCTTCAGAATGTACTTCACCTATTTTTAATCAAATTCTAATAGAAGTAATTATACTATTTTTCAGCTGTTCAAGATGTATTTAGTAATATATTTAAGCTCAGTTTACATAGAGCAACATGCAAAATGAAGTGAATTTTGTCTATGAGTAAGTAAGGGATGATGTCGTTATTAGTCTCAGTCTTTGCTTGTCAAATTTGAATTGGAATGACAATACTTTTCTGTGGAGATTGTCTTAGCTAATGCTCCTATATCATGGGAAAAAATAAAAAAAAATTGCTGTTGGACTGTTGACTCTTGTTTGTTTTGCGATTTGGCTGGAAGTTGCAACATGGAGCCCTTGGAGTTGCTAAAAAGAAGCCTAATGTTTGACTTTCCATTATGAAATGTTTTATTTCTAACAAATACGACTAGAGTGAACCAAAGTGATTTGTTTGAAAATATCTATTTTGCTGTCTGGTAAATTATAAGCACACTTTGTAGAGATACTTGCCACTATGCTATATGTGTTTGCTGCAGTATGCCTATGAAAGAAAGCACTTTGCTTTCTTAAATGCCTTGCTTACCTTCTCCATCTTTTCTTACATTCTCCATCTTGGTGTGAGAAGGAAGGAGAGGATTTATGAGCATTAAAAAGGTTTATGCTTTTTATTATTATTAATTTGTATTTTTTCCCTTTGACTTTTGATAGAGGCAGATGGTTTATGTTTGGCATACCTTATCCTGAAGACAAGGAGTTGCATGTGCTATGAGTTTTGTTCTGCTATAAAGCATTTTGTTAGGTTTTGGTATCATATGCCTGTTGAAAAGTTTTCATTCTTTTTTTCCAGCTAGCTATCAGTTTTGCAGAAATTGCATTAATACAATATTTCCCCACCAGATATGAGTTTTACACACTTTGGCTTGTTCTATTACTTTGTGGAGTTGTTTAGTTGCGCTGATACTAATGAATATGTTTCTCAATTTACATATACGTCAACTATGAGAAGATATTAAGGTTGTTGGGCTTATCTTGTTTGCAGACTGCACTGTGTATTGCCTAGTGAATATTTAAGAAGCAGTTGCCTACAGAGCTTGGCTTTATATTATCATCTGCTTGTAAACTGAAAATTAACATTGAAGAATGAATGCATATGACTAAGGAACGTAAATGACTTGCCTCCAGTAGTTCTTTTATCTGCATTTTACTGTGTGGCTTATAAAGCAAATGTTAGCTAGGGACACCTTCAAATAATAAGCAGTACTCCAAAGTTTTATTTGTTTAGTATGTGAGAAGTTTGGTCTTAATTTGTCTCTCTGTTATATAGAGGTTATGAGATATTTTTATCTGTTAGTAAAGGAAGTAAATTTCATTTTTTCCATAGGAATCTCTCTATAGTCTTTGTCAGTAGTTGTCCTCAGCAATAAATGCCTAAACCGAATTCAAAAATCATACTGAATTGAGTTTTATGTCAAACATCACCTTTTCTTCCCCCAAGAATTAAGAGTTTCCTAGATCTGCCCCTACAGATATTCCTTACAGATATTATTTAATAATTAGTTAGTTGCATAGTGGTGTTGTGGAGTTTTCTCTTTGTTTTTTTTTGGGTTTTTTTTGGTAAGTGTGAAAATGAGATTACTGATTAGAAAATGTCTATGTTTTAGGAAAGGTTTTTTTTTTTTTTTTTTTTTTTTAAATGGGAATGATTGCTCAAAGCCTAGCAAAATATTTGTGATAATAAAATATAATTATAAAAAATACCACATGTTTGTTTATGCATTACAGTCTTTCTGCTCAGATGGGACAAGCAATCATGTGTTACCCTTCACAGGAACAGCCCTTCACACTCTTCTAGCGTGACCACCTTGCACACGTCTGTTCTCTGGAAGTGCATGTAGTATTCACAGTCGTTATGGAGGAAATCAGATATCTTACAGATGCCTGTGTTTATTTTAGTGTTTATCACTAAAGTAGATGCAGTGGTGACAATCTCAGCACAATATTGCCTGAATCGTTTGTCCAGAAGAGCAGAAGCAAGAGGAGGTCGGCGCTGCGGCCTCCTGCCAGATGTGCAGGCTGACAGGCTACCCAAGCGTGGAGAAACAGCACCCTGGCACTCCTGTTGTGTTGCGCCTCACTGCTAAGTTTACAGTGTTATGTAAAATAAAATTTAACTCTTAACCAACTTTTCCACCTAAGTAGCCATGCATAGAGACTCTCTGTTTGCCTCACGTTCTTTCTCGCGTGTCAGTGGGAAATGTTGACAAATCTTTGCAGGATTCTCCTTTTACTGCCATTCTCTTCTGTGCAGCATCCACCACTCTGCCAAGCAATAGCACTCTGTTAATGGCACAAAAGTTTCTTCCAGATATAAACCTTTGCACACTCCCAAGTGAAGGACCATTTTCTCTAAATGCAGAAATAAGCTTGCTGCGAGAGGTAGGAGTTGCTCACTAAAGGCAATGGTTAAAATCTAAGTAAGGACAGCAGCAGCTTGGCTTGTCTGTTGTGTCACAGTCTGTAATAACACTGCTGGAGGTAGGAACAGTTTGCCATCTTGTAATGAGCAAACAGATTTTCTGAGGATAGAAATAAATAATTTCTTTAACACACTTATCATCAATGTTTTCTCTCTTTTAATTTTATTCAACTTTTTTTCTTCAGATGTGCAACCTTGAAGTCAAAAGAATTGAAAAAATGAGCAATCTTTTTAGCATGAAAAATCCTGATTTTGAGCTCCACTGAGTGAAAGATATTTTGTTTCATTTACTACTGAAGCAGGGCATTTTATGAAGTATTAATGCTTTTACAGAAGTATTCTTCCTTTGATGCTTTAAGTTATAACAACTGATAAAATTGCAAATCAATACTTGAAGGTGTCAAAATCTATATAAGAACTAAAATATGAAAATCTTTTTAAATAAACTGCATGAAGTGCAGCCGACTGTATAATAGGGCTAGTGATGGTAAAATTTGATGTATATTTGTGTTTTTGATGCTATAAGCTGCATCATTAAAGGGAATAACTTTATTCCAGTTATATTCTTGTGTGTTCAGCATAGCATTCATTG
>JAUBOD010000925.1:403566-418924 GCA_032353885.1 Nothura maculosa
TGGGCAGCCTGTTCCACTGCTCTGTCACCCTCACTGTAAAGAAGTTCCCCCTCACCTGCAGGTGGAACCTCCTGTGCAGATGTTTTATGCAGTACTTTAAAGTACAGTGTTTTAGATAAATCAAGATATAACATTGTGTCGATAGTTGGGGTTCTCTGGATCACACATTCATCTCAGACTACTGGGGCAATTGCAGCCCCAGTATTGCAAAGACTGTCAGCCATAAAAATAGCAAGAAATGAAAGTAAGATAAAACTTTCCAAATCCATTTAGACTTGAGCTCATACTTAAAAACTTGTGAAATTAAGCATAAGCAAGGTACAGTTCAGCTTTGCTTTTCTTTTTCTTTTTCATTTCATTGAAATGAAATGGATTTTATTTAGCTTTCAATGATGCTACTCGGCAGAAATTTCTGGTATTTATTATCATTTGATGTGTTATATGTTGCAATGTTTCCTTATTATATGATTGCATATGGGCATATACACTTTGTGTACTGATAATTTACCATTGATTTTGCTACATGGAGCTGGAGCTGCTATTGGCTTTTTTTTTTAAAAAAAAAAAAATCAGTATAGTTCAGAATTTAGTCATATGAAATGTCTGAATGGAAAATGGTATTTGTAAATTTTATATTTTTCTTCCTAAAGACCACATTTAAAGCTAAAGTTATGGAAAGCATAAACAATATCAGTATAACTGAGAAATAGGTTTTTGGTTTTGACCATTGCCACTTTATCACTAGGTGTATGCTTTTATGCTTTTACTCTGTACATCAAAACTGGAAGATACAGATCTTTCATTTCTCTTTATTACTTCAGAGGAGTTTTTCTGAAGTGGTGATTCATGAGTAACTGGAGGAATACTACTTGCTTATATGCTTAGAAGTGAACCAAGTCAAAAGAGTTCTGCTGTTTTCAAGGGGCTTGATTTGTAGAGTTTTTTGAATTTAAACATTTACTCCTTTGGTATGTCTTGACAACTCATAGCTATGTTCTAAGAGTAGTTATTTTTAGATTCCCAATTAAGATTCCACAATGAAAAGCCAATATAAAAGTCATGTATTACTTTTCTATATCTTATATATGTGATTATCTTATATATGTGATATTCTGTGTGATTCTATATGAAAACCTATATCTTATATAAAAAAGAATTGTGGAGATCTGTCTGTAGATCTGGAGACCTTCCTAAAGGAGTTGTTTCATAATAATTGCTCAATGCCTGCCTAAATGCAACAAGCTACTCGGAAAAATCATGAAATAAAAGAGTCTTTCAAAGCTAAAAAGAGAAAGCACCTATGGCTGAGGATATTCCTATGCCACAAATTATTGAAGTCTAGGAGAGTACTCTGAGCAAGTGTCAGTATTTATTTCCCCCAGTTTCATGGTCTTACGTAGGCATCTGCTATGGGCTACTGTCAGAGACAAGTGCACGCTAGAAGACGAATACTCGGCAGGACAGACTTTTAGTCTGAGCCAACGGAGCTTTTGCTTGAGTTAAAATGATCCATCTCTCTGTATACATGCCTGCAAATGTATGTACACAGGCACATGTAAACACATGTGCTGATCAACTCTGTGTTACAGGGAAATTGGTTTGTGGAATCTGAATTTTAAGAAGTGTAAAATGTGAGAGACAGTGGTCAAAGTGATGTGAACAGTGCCCCGAATGAGCTGCTTACTGTTTCTACTGTGTCATTTTAAATACATGTAACTTTTCTGAACACCAATATTAAAAACAGGCCCATGCATACTGTCTAACAAAAGGAAAGGAAAGCCACACAAAGCAGACTTCTTTCACTGATCAGTAAGTATTGCCATCCATAAAGCATCATCTTATTTTTTTTTTTTTTTTTGGTCTAGAGGACTTAGGAAATGAAATATACACAGGAATCAAATATCGCTGTCGTGAGTGCTATTTGAAGGGGAACTTAATGGCTAAAATTATGTATGACTTGTTTGTAAAGGCTCATAAAATACCCTGCATGTGTTCTATTTCTACTACTGCTTATCAGAATTACATACTTTTTGTTTACTTACAGTATGAAAGAGGCTGGTTTAGGCCATAAACAGTGGAGGGGTGGTCCCATTTCATCAAACTGCAAGCAGTGTCCAGTAGTTTATACCAATCCTGTTTGTGGATCAGATGGTCACACATATTCTTCTCAGGTAAGAATTAAATAAAGAATTGAATTATTCTTTCATTTTTCCAGTCAATTCCATCTCTTGGAAAGCAAATAAAAAATGTAACAGAAATCATCATTTCTTTATTTTCACTGAAATATATATTCTACATACCTATTATGTGTAATAAGATGAAGTAAAATGGTAGAAAATTTCTAGTAGCATAAAATGAAAACAATAGTTGGCAAATATTTTTTTAAAAAGGCATAATGCAATAATGCTCTGTAGTGTGACAGAGCCCTGGATCTAAGTTTATCTGCTGAAGACACCAATGCATTTTTTTGGGTAGAAAACAAAAAGAAAAAAAAAGTGGAAATGTTGTGTGGGTCTCCAATTTGAGGAGAAAAAAAATCTGAGAAGTCAGTTTTTTCTGTTGACCTCTAAGAACACATTCTGAGCACCTAGACTTTCAAGAAAATACACAATAAAAATATACTAATGTAAGCAACAATTGAACATCTTTCCTCTGTGACAGGTTTTTATATATTTGAAGACTATAATCAAATCTTCCTTCTGCAATCTTCTATTCCTCCCTTTTCCACCCTACTTATTTGGAATGAGTGTTATCATTGCAAATATGCTACTGTTTGCTTACTTGGTCTTTTATAGAGAAAAGAGTTTGCTCTTGTCACATTGAAATCCAATAACCTTGGCATTATTAGAATGCTCAGCTAAAACTTTGGAGATCTTACTGGGTAATAATAATGCTGAAACCAGCCTGGTTTGTTTAGCATATCCTCAGAAAACTTTGAGCAGAAAAATATTTGGCTAGCATTGTCCCCTGAGTTCTCTGCAGGAGAAAAGAATGTGTGCTCTTGAAGGACCTGTTCTTATCAGAAACTGCAAGAAATTCAGTAATGTAAAAGGAGGAGCTACTATGTCAGCTTACAAAGCCACATCCTTTTACTGCCAAAATATTTTCAGTAGTAAATAATATCCAATGCTCCAGATAAGTATATTAGCAATAACGGCAACTATAATGTTGGTTGTTGGAGAATAAATTGTCAGGAACACCCAAATTCTATATTCATTACCTGTAAAGACAAAACAGTTTCTTATATATTATGTAAACAAGTGTTTCCTGTTTTTTACAGGTTCTAGAACTCCTCTTTGTTGTATTGAATTTTCTTACGATTTTCAGCTGCAGCCACAAACTTTGAGTTTTACAAAATAGAGTTAGGGTTTGCAGAAGGGACTAGGTATTGAACTGAGCACAAAATATCTTCTCTATTGTTATGTAATAAGACTATTTGTATATAACTAGAATTTTTTTTCATTCTTGACACTTCTTATGCTTTTATCTTAAATCATAGATTAAAAAATGTTTTTTCTTGAAATCCCAGTTGTCATAAATTTGGAACTGTGTGAGAATCATCTATTTCCTGTTTTTTTAAAAAAAAACCCAAACAGCAAAAACATTAAATGTAATTCCAACTCTCATACCAGGATATTTAAGGGTCAGTTCTTGAGTCTTTTTGCTTATGAGAAGCGTGACTCTTCCAGTGATACTGAAAAGTTTGATTTAGGTACTTAAAAATGTATCTAGGTTCTTATTTTCATTCTTATTTTCATTCAGACCTTGAAATATGCTTGTATCTTGTTAGACATGAGTTGAATTTTTCATTTAAGGTTTTTTTTACTTAATTGTGCAAAGCTCCATCATTCTTTTGAGCCTCCAAAATGACTTCTGCATAAGTGTAAAATAGAATGTAGTCCGTAAGATCTTGCAACTTAGATAGACAAGATAAATTGATATAAATAGTGAATGAGCAAAAGTAATTATGAAAGTAATTCACAGTTTATTCAATACAATTTCTCTCTACTTCCTTGTTGATATTCCTGTATATAAATGTCACAGCTGGTTTTTAGCTTCATTGCCTGTTCCCAGCATTATCATCTGTCCATCACACAGAGACACAGAGGAACTGTCACAACCCGTGAGGAGACGAGAAAACAATAATAGAAGAAGTAGACCTTAGTTATAATGAAGCCTTTGTTTTGCCCTTTCCTTTCATTTTGGAAGTTGGCAAGTTCTCTGGAGGAAGGAACAGAAAAAAATTTTGTAGCCCCTCTCTATGCACCATGGTGCTGCAGAAGTGGTTCTCTCTCGTAAATAAAAGAATTGGGAGAGGTGACATGAGGAGAAAGATGAAGGAAGGAATATTTTGTGACAAATTCTGAGCTATAAGATTATTAAAAAAAAAAAAAAACCTTAAGAGTGGATATTTAAAAAAAAAAAAAAAAAAAAAAGATTTTCAGGGCAAGGTGGAGTGTTCGAGTTCCATTAGTGGCACTTACATCTAACTCTCTTTGGGAATGAAAGTCAGCTCAATTTTTGCATAGAAATGCCTGTTTTTACTTGTGAAGTAATTAGCATTTGCTTTTAGAATCACTCTTGTCCACAGTGGTTTCATCTTAGACATATAGTATTTTTTATCAATTAGCTATATATTGATTGAACACTGATGTCCTGGTAGGAGACATCAGAGTTGTTTCACTTTGTGTGGAAACATATGGAAATAAATTCCATATTTATTTCCTTGTAGAAATTCCTTGTTGAATGGCTAACTTAAGTAATGCCATGTTCTGAATAGTCCTATAAGCTGATGTGGAGCCTTGTGGCCTCTAATGGCTTGTCTGAAGTAGATGTAGAGGAATTTATGAATAGAGATAAGAAGTAGATAGTTTGACATATGTGTTAAGAATAGCAATGTTCTTGCTAAGGAAAACATGTGTTTTGCTTGCTAAACAAAACGTAAGGAATACGTGGAGTAAATATCTATTTACTCTTTCTCAGTAAAAGCTGCCACCTGCGTGAGAATACATATACTCCATGTCCCTTACACAAATGCAATTGAAAAGCAATTAAGCATAAGAGAGCATCTGCAGGGCTTTCCATTTTGCCTCCCACTAGCTGGTAGATATTAAATCAAGATTTAGGGTAGCAAAATGTTTTTTTTTTTAAAAAAAAAGGGAAAAATAAAAGTTTATGACTACAGAAGACCTGTCTTAGTTTATAAATACTTATTTGTGTATCCTTTCAACGATAGTCTGGTTTCATATTCTGTAATCCAGCTATATCAAAATAGAGGTCCTTACCAGGTTATTTCAGGAGCATTCATTTTTTAAATGGACATAAAGATGAATTGTTTATTCCAGGGAAAGTTTAGTTTCATGGTGTCAGGAAGGTACCTTGAAGGAATTTAGTGTAGTTATATCAATTTTCTTTTATTAAGAATACATTTGTTAATAGTTATGCCAAATTTTACAACACAAAATAGAACAATTTCAGGCCAATAGTTCAGTAGATAATTAAGAATATCTTATAATGTAGCCAGTTGGAAAACTATTGAACACTACTTTGGGATGATTTTCAGGTTAAGCACATGTGAAATGCTCTGTATACCATGTAACAACAGAAATTTCACACATTTTCTGCTTTGGGAAAAAAAAAGTGATAATAATGGTTGGAAATTGTAGAGAGAAAAGTTAGCTTTTAAACCGAGCTTATTAAGGGTCAAGTAAGACTGTCCTGTTTCCCATTTTGGGAGACCAAATTTTTTTCTACTATGTTCTGAGCAAGTGAATGTTTGCCACACAATTAGCCACTTAGAGTCAGTCAAAAGGAAAAGTAACAAGTGTAAAACATTATCATAGTAGTACAAGATTATTGAAATGAAAATATTACATAGTGAAATGCTGACTAATCCAAGTGAACTTTGCTATGTGAGAAGAAATTCAAAGTAAAGACATGTGGTACTTTCCTTAGAATGATTTTATAAACAGCCTTTACTTGGCAATACTTTAAATAATACTGCATGTATTTTATATTTTATTTGTACAGTTTTACCTTTTGCATTTCTTTAAACATGGGCATTTGAAAGTGAATTATTTGTTTTAACTGTAGGAATTCTCCTACGGGGCTGTATATTAAGTCTTTGTCACGCCCATGCATTTAGTAACTCATTCGCTGCTGCCTCAACAGCCTGTGTATCCTGTTCCTGGCCCTATCTTTCCTGGGATTAATAAGAGAATAAACAGGATGTGCAGTGCACCTGAAATGGGATGTTTAGTGTCCGTTTTTGGCAAGTTGTCTTACTTGCCAGGAATACAACTTCCTGCTGGTCAGTGCACATGCAGCAAAACCAGCGTGACTGCAAGTCATAGGGTAAGGTTGTATCTGAATGGCTTGTGTTGGAACAGTCCACACACCCAACTGACTGTTTCAAGGTGCTTTTCTGAAGGATGGCCTCAAGGAATGGGTCAAATATTGGATGAAATTGTCTTTTGGCCATTATTTGACTATTTTGATTACAAGTCTGACATTTCTCATAATAGTCTGGAGTTTTCTGTATCTGAGTGAACAGGATCTAATCTTCAAGTAGTCCCACTACAACAAAATCTATTTTTAAAATAGATCAACAATCAATTATGTGAATATTTTGAAAACACCACAGAAATAGATTCAGTTTTAAAATAAGCCAGTTCCTCCATAATTTTATTCCAGAATTATCATCAGTAATTCCTAGGTCAGTCTTCTGGCTAGCAGCAAATTTTCTAAGTCATTTTCATTCCGATAGGGATTTTTTTAAATGAAATAATTTCTCTCCTAGCTATGAAAAATTCATCTAACTAGTGATATCCCTATAGGTAGAAAATAGCAATAAAAATAGTAGGTTACAATGATCAGATGTGGAAAAGCAAACAGCAAGAGTGAAGGATTTACAGATTTATTTGACCTTTTTTATGTTTTTTGAAAAATCTAAAGATAGAACAACTCTGAGAGTTAATAAATAATCTATGATAAAAATGGTATAACAAGATGGAGTTGGAAATAGCAAGTGGCAAACCTGAAAAATGACTTGGGTCTTGACCCATCAAAATGCAAGATGGTTACAGAGAAGGAGGGAGTATGAAAGATGCATGTATGCACTTATTAGAAAGGGGGAAATTTAATGGTGCATGGTATAGTTTTGTTATCTTGCCTGGAATGAAATGCTGGACTGTCAGAAATGCATAATTCTGTTTTCTGTTAAATGTATTTTCATGTGCCACAGGAGCGAGGGAGAGAGAGGTGTTCACAAGAATTGTCCCTACACATATCATCTGAGTCTTAGGTAGCCCCTCCAGATATGAGAGGAGAAGAAATGGAAGAAAATGAATTGAAAAAGAAACTTCTGGGGTTTTTTGGGGTTTTTTTTTTTTTTTTTTTTTTTTTTTTTTTTTGAGTGATGAGATATGGCTCTTTCAGAAAGCAGTTTTTCTTTCTGCTACCTATGTGCCATAAAGGGTAGTAAGTTTAGGTCTTTAGATAGTCATGTTCCTAAATGTAAACTGTAAGCATCTAAAAAAACTACAGAACTGTGAATGAAGTGAAAATGTCTACAGAAAATCTTAATTATTCAAATTAAATTTATTAGAACCTGCAATTAAATTCATTAATCAAACCTAACAAAGGGTTCAACTTCTAAGGAAAGTTTACTTACACAGTGTTCATGTAGGTCACATTGGCACTTGGGAAGAATGTGAAATACTGTGAAGTTTTGAGAAGCCACGTAAGTCATTGACCAGTAATTTTTACTGGTAGTGCTAGTCATGCTGTTGTAGAGAAAAAGGAAAGCAGCAGTTCATGCAATTTAGTGCATGTCAGTGAGGTAGATTAAAGAATCATCTTCCAAGCAACTTTGTTTCTATATTTGTAAACTTTAAATTTCACAAATACTGTAGCAGTAGAAAAAAAGTAAAAAAATGCAGCTACTTCTGAAAACAAATTCAATCTTGTCAGCTCGGTAACAGTATTTCTAATGTTTCTTCAGTTTTGTAGTATTTCTTATGTTTCCTATGTTTACGTTTTCAGTATTTCTAATGCCAATATAATAATCAAGAAGACATTTATAATTCAGAATTTTAGAATTTTAATTAAAAAGAGGAGGATCTCTGTGTAGTCTTCTGTAACATGTAAACTACTCTTATTCAATTATCAAATTGAATAATACTTTAAGATACATAATAATTTAATATGATACATTTTGGATTCAGCATTGTGATTCACACATATCACAGCTCAGGCATGAAAGTTGGTAGTTGTAAAATAATACTGTTCTTTAGCTGAACCACAGAAAAAAGTCTTGGATTCAAGCTATCTGATGTATAGATGGTGTGATTTCTTGTAACCATAATCATTTTCCTTCCCAAATCATTTCAGTTCAAAATATCCTTTCCCAGATATAGGAAAACATGTCTGGATATTTTGGATTGTTTGAATTTTACAAGCCTTAATTAAAGAAGAAATGAAGTTTTTAGGAATATACAGATGATACTCAGAAAAGTTGAGAATATTTTTGCCAACTTTCAAAGAAAGTCCTTTTCTTGAAAATATGGAGTCTCTCGGGAAACATGCTGTTTTCATAATTTCAGCAGTTTTATTTAGAAGTGTGGTTGTGATGTAACTTAGTTTCAGTTCTTTTCTAGCAGATAAAACTGCCTCTTTGCTTACATGTGCAATACCTTTAAGCAGTCTGCTTTCTGCCACATTTACAGGAAGAAAATTAGAAAGCCAACATTTTTCACAAACATCATACACACTACTGTTCAGGATTACTTTTTTGTTGTTTGTATATTTTTGTATATTTTTTGTTTTTACGTTAAATTTGAGACCACTTAACAATCATGTTTGATCTTGAAAGATGTGGATAAATCAGAAAAAAATAGGGAAATTAAATGATTAAGTCCAGAAAGATCTAGATATAATGATGTTCATGAAAGGACAATTGAGGTAAATAATGATAATTATATCATATAATTATATAATGTATGATATAATTATATCATATAATGAGAATTATGAGGTAAATAATAATGAGGAGCAAAAGGTAGGAATCTGAGAAATAGGAGTGAGCATAAGGGGTAGAGCCACTAGATTTCAGCTCTGGTGAGGCTGCACCGAGAGTACTTTTAGAGTACAGATTGTCATTGCGTAGTTTAAATATCCTAGGGACCTAGACAGAGTAACACAGCATGGACTAGCTAGGTCTTTGTACAACAGATTTCCTTTTTATTTCTTCTTGTAATTGAAGACTAAGGAACATGCCCGTTAAATGATATTTAAACATTTTATAAATATTTCAATTTAGATATAATTAGATAAATTGAACTTGTTTAATTAGTAATGCAATCAGTGAGCATGGTTTAAGAAACCCTATCACATTAAAAATACAATGATTAAACATGTTAATAGTCATTAAGTAGATTCTTTTAACAAAGAGTTCCAGGCTCTAAGTCATTTGAGTCTTATTAGAAGGCTTTGTAGCTCTGCCATTACCCTTATTTTAACCATGGCATGTCAAATGAAAATTTCTGATGAGTATTCTTGACTGAATTTCAACCAAAATATCCATCTGATTCTAAGAAGAGGTTTCAGAGAGTTAGTTGTTTTGCTCACAATTTAAACTTTTGTTTCTGGAATCATTTTCAAATTTGACGTGCGAATTGACAGTGCAGAGTTAGCTTTGTGGCAAAATCTTCCTTTTTATTTCTTTCTTGAGAAACCCATGCAAAGTACAAAATTTTGCATGTCAGCTTTTGTACACATAGCAGTAATGTACACTAAGAACCTCACGAATTTCTAGGGTCGAGGGACATTCTGTGTATCTGGACCTCTGACTCTCAGAGTTTGGAGAGTTTGAAGCAGAGCATCTGGGAAGGTGAGGAGATTTGGACTGTGTCAGCAATGTCTCAAAAGAGAAATCTACTCTCTATAGAGTGTAGATTTAAGAATTGGGATATGTATTTTTTGAAAGAGAAATTATTAGCATCAAAACTTTACAACAAGCTAAAGCATGTTTAAAAGAGACTACTGTTCTATATTTAAATTGAAGAAAACTAGGAAGGGAAGAAATAATATAGAAAGAATTAATATGTTTATATTTACCCCTTTAGTTAGTCAAGACTACATTTTTGTACTTGAAATATTTTTTAAAAGATGTTTTAGACACTTTTATTTTACAGAATTTATTATCTTCTAGGAAGATTGAATTATTGATTTGGAAATGGGATATGTTTTTTTAGGACAAAAAAACTGATAGATATTATTAATTTTTTTCTCAATTTTCCAATTTACCAGAAATAGTGGTTTTCAAGTAAGGATATCATAGAATTTTGTCACTGAGCATAAATTAAGCTTTCGTTTGAAGGTATAACTTGCTAGTTTACCTGTTTGCAATATGTGTATCATAAAATGATATGTATTTACCAAACTGAGTAGGAATATAAAAATTCAGATGCTGATTCAGAAAGCAGATAGATGCTTAGAAGAATTTTTAAAACACTTCTAAGCAGCATGTGTCTCAACCTCTAAGAATGTTTGAAAGCCAAGACAGGTAGTTTTCTCATTTAAATAATCCCAGTAAGCATCTCTGTCTGCATCTTCAATCCTGTGAATTAGTTTGTTTTCTAGACTGCCCTAAAAAGATTGCATACTTAGGTGACCTGATTTCAGGTTTTTCTTCTTATGTTATTGGACTGCACAATGATGAAGAAAATAGGCCAGAACTGTAGAGGTGAACAGGAGAAACTGCAAAAGATTTTTGTTTTGTCGTGTAAATTTATTTTTTCTGGTTCATTTCTCTTTGAAGCACAAAAAAAATCCTTTACCTATAGGAAATAGTCTTGATTCAATAACTGTAGTTATCTTTGGTTCTGTTGTCAAAATGATAGTTGCATGCCTTTAGGTTAGCAGTTTCTAATGTTTTCTTTTTAAGCGATAGTACTTATCTGCTGAAAAGCTTTTTACTCAAACAATTATTTTTCAGGTAGATGATGGATGTGATTAACAAATTGGTGCAGAATTAGGAGATATCAACTGAGGTTGATAGGAAATTAAGGCACCTTTAGACCCATGCATTATACTTCACAATTAAACTTACTGTTTAATATTTAATTGCTAAATCCTAAATTAGGTGAAAATGTGGTGTCCTGGCTTTATGTTTAGCTAATTGTTTTAATTTGAAATCCTGTGTTGTAATTGCTTGTTTTTGACTACACCTTGTAAAGAATTATATACGTGATGATCATTTAAATTATGTTCCCTGCATTCATGCAATTCTGATATTTTCCCTTATATTTTAAACTAACCAAAGTGACACCATTGCCAAAGAAAGCCATATCAGACATTGTGTCTATCAGTCCTTTGCTGTCTTCCTTATTTTGTATCAGGTAGCTCTCCATGCTGCACTATATCTGGAGCGAGCATGACCAAATTAAGGTTTATCTCCCTTCCTACCATGAGCCTTTTTTTCCCATCTAATTAGTGACAGGAACTATCAATCCAGTTAAAGCATATTGTAGTTCTGACGTATTTCACTTTTAAAGGCTCAACCCTGAGGCTATAATTTCACATAGCAGTTTACTCAAAATATGGTAAAATTTTCATTAACAGAATATACTCAGGCTTTGTGAAATAAAGTGAAAAGATAGAAAGTGTGAATGAGCAAAACGGCATGAAGATGGAAAACATTCCTTATTGAGTATTGGTAAGAGATCATCTCTGCAGTGCACAATGGAATCAGGTTCTAAAAATTGAGAGAAAGTAAAGGACTCTGGACAAATTTGGAGTTCACAGTAAACCTGAATGAAATATTAACATTTCATTTTCCTCTTTACCAGTTTTCCTTGTGGAAAACAGCAGGAAGCCCTTTTCTCAGAGACCCTGTTGACTTTTTCATAAAAAATCTTCTACCATCTATTAATGATCATCTGGAAAATATGTAGAAAAAAATTGTTTGTAACACTATGTACATTTGAGAAGGTATGACAGATTATCTTCTCTCAGCCCTTTTATTTGGTTGTACTCTAATTGCTAAATTTTTCTGCTTGGCCAATGGATATTTATACCATGTGATAATACTCCAGAAGGCTGTGCTGTACAACGTCTGACTGGGAGAGAGAGTGCAGGGATAAGATTGTGGAATATTCCTATGCTGTCTGATATCCCCAGTTTCACCTGCACTAAGTCATATCTTTTCTATACTGGAGTGTTTTCTTTCAGAATGAAGTGAGCATAATTGTGAAAGTGTCTCATTGGTTAATATCAGAATCCTTAACCATAGGGACAATTTGCAATGATAACAAAAAAAAATCTCATATTAACTTTTTTGCTATATGAATTTTTATATTCAAATTAAATTTTTGTAGCATGTACGTTGCTAACTATCAGCTGAAGCTGAATTTAATTACTCCTCAATGTATTTTTAGAGTTGGATAGCATGCCCTCTTTAGATTTAAGTGCACAAAAGAGCTCTCATTTTCAAGGTAAGGTACAATTAAAGGTGACAGTTTTATCAGAGATAAAATGTTTTTCACAGTTGTATAATTATTAGTTATTGGTTAACTAATGAGTTACTTGCTATAACTGTTCTGCATTAAATGCAAGAGTGTTCAAGAAAGCATTTCTTTAGGTGTCAAATGCTGTAGCACATCAAAATTTTGATAAGATTTTAATTTACATCCAATTCATACTCAATTCTACATCATGGAGTTCTGTGTGTACTAGAAAAGGTTGTATTTATGTATGTATATGTGACCTGACTTCAAGCGTGCAGTATTGGGGACTGACTGCAATACTGCTGTGGCTTGGAGCACAGAATATGTGCAAGACTCACTGGGGACGGAAGTGTAAGCTCTGGCAGCTAACTTATGCTGACTTCTATGCTGTTGAGGTGCACCATCTGTGTAGCTGCCACTATATTAAGCAAAGGAAAGGAACAACTGAGGAGATTATCTACAGACTGCACTAGAAGCCACTGATGCATAAGATGCTGTCCCTTCTTTGCCTGTGAATTCTTATTAGATTTATTATCCTTATTATCCTTATTAGTTTTAGTTTCTTCAAAGCCTAGCAAGGTAAGATTATTTGGAAAAAGAAATATCTTGTTATTGAGATAGCATTCTCATAAAGGCACAGAACAAAATCAGCAATAAATATTATATAAATATTATAAATTATAAATAAAAATATTCATGAGGTTTGACTGTCCAGTGAAAGAATTAGTTTTTATTTTTCACATTTGATTTTGAGAAATAGTTTATATGTTCAATATCTGTTAGTTTCACTTGGAACTAAAAATACTTAGAAGGTTTCCAAATTATATCTCTGAACTGGAAGAGTTCAAATAACTGCAAATACAGAGTCAGGACCATGCAGAAAAGTTTTAAGCAAGTTACCTAGGATCCTTGGAGTGGCAGGAGCATAATCTTCCATTTTCTTTCATGCAGTTTCTTAACTTCATTCAGTATACATCTTCCAGTTTCTCCAGCAAGGCTAAAAGGTTCATGCAAGCACTAGTCTCTTGGCCCTACTTAACTGCCAGAGCCACTCTGTTCTTTACTTTCATAGTCAAAGAGCTTGAGCTGATTTGGTCCTCCAGATAAAATATAAAATATTTTTGACAGACTTGCCTAATCCCATTTGTAAAGATTTGAGTGATTAAGATTCAATTTCTCAGGCCATATTTTAAAATTTCACTATCTTTTTTTAGTAGAAAGTCTGCCTAGTATCTAACCTGAAGTATTTTTTGGGTGGCAATTTAAGTCAATTATTTCTTGTAACATTCATTGTGAATGAAAACATTGTGATTGCCTTTCAGAATCCCCTTATACATTTGAGAGCAGTTACGTGAATACTCTTTTCTAAAGACTAAACATCCCCTCTTCTTCAGTCTCTCTTTGGGATTGTATTTTCTAGGCATCTGAACATTCATTTCACTCATTTTGGACTCTTTCCAATTGCCTTGCTTGAAACACCATCTCAAGGCCGGATATAGTGCACTAATTTAAGCACTATCAGGGCTACCTGGAATTATTTTACATATCTTGCAGATTGCAGTCCTCTTTACACATCGTATTATGGCATTTTTCATTCAGACTATGCAATTTTTGACAGACCAACACACACAACTCTGTTTTCAAACATTTTCTTTTTTTTTGCTTATTTTGCCTTGGAAACTTTTTTTGTTCCTTATTGGGGGGGGAAAATCTGACTCTGAACGTATCGAGTGTAGATATCAGTCTCCAAGTGTTGGCAGATAACAACTTAGGAATGGAGAATGACAGCATTTAATGAAAGACTTTACTGTCATACCTCTATAACAGTGGTTATAAGAACAGAACTCATGTATGCCAAGATAACATACACTGTAGTAATTGCTACAGAAATATATCTATTCTCATCTTCACTAGACTAACGGTGAAGCTGCATGAGTCATGTCTAAAGATGACATATATTCTTTGATGTACTTCCCACAGATTTTAATTGCCTGTCTCTAGTTCACTAAACAACTACTTAGGGCAAGTGTTGAAAAATGTTGAGCCTATTTGAAACTGAACAAGTTGTTAAGTAGGCAGAGTATAAGTATACAAATTGCATTTTGCTGTAGGGAGCTTGACAGTACAAAAATAAGGAACTTTTCATCCTGAAATATATTGCCAAGGGACTCTGACATGGTAGATATTCCTTGTCTATATTAAAATATATATATTTTTTCAGTATTGTGGAGTACAGAGCTCTGAAGTCAAAAATGCCTATTCTTCTCCATTAAATCAAAATATGCAAGAATTCAATTAGCTGAGGCTTCTCAGAATCAAACATGCAAATGAGACATGGTGAAACTCTATGTAGAAAGACAGTATGCTAAGAGAAAAAGAGAATCAAGATCAGCAGATGAAAAGCTAGAAATATAATGATGATTAAAATGTTTTTTTCAGTTATATACAGTAAAAAATATACAAAAGGGATTGGGCTAAACGCAGAACAAGCAATTACCAGAACTTATCAAGTTTAGATAAATAAGGACTAATATGAAATCCAACAACTAAGTTCTGTGAAAATTGCATGATTTATTTTTTCCTTTGTAAAAAAAAAAAAAGTCATATAAGTCAATAAAGGCAAATAAATTAGTAATTGTTTTACCAACATTATAATCAATAGCTTAGCTTATGTATATCTCTGCCGTTTAAAGTATTCAAAATACTGCTTTTCCCATAAGAAATAACTTTCATCACTATTTCTACTATTTTATCTCCTATGCACTAACACGTTTCGTCATGTCCTCATATTCTGCAATCCACAAATTTCTTTTTTCTGTGGAGTTTTTCAGATATGTTAATTGCTTTGATAT
>JAUBOD010000925.1:433416-458915 GCA_032353885.1 Nothura maculosa
AGTATCTTTTTATTATATTTATGAAAAACTTTAAAGTCTTCATGGAAAAGGAAAAGAAAAAGCATGTTCTTACCAGAAGGCATCAAGATCTTTGAAATTACCTGCGGCATACTTTTTAAATGTCGTTTCTGCTGACACTGCAAGATCTGCAAGTACTATAGCCACTTTGCATGCAAGCATCAATAGTTGCTCAGTTAATTTTTATAGTAAGTTTTGGCTTATTATCATAGTGGCGTCTTTATAATAATCTGCATGCTTAATGAAAAGCATTCACCTTTAACTTATAATTACTCCTTAAAGGCAAATGATTCTGAAAACCAAGGTTTTATTTGGTGTATCAGTATTTGTTTTTTTTTTTGTGTGTCACAAGAAATAACCTTGTGTGTTTCGTTTACAAGAATACAAGTGAGAACAAATCCTTGATTGATATATGTTGAATAATAATTCTTTTTTAAAACCATTAGCTTTATTTATCCTGTTTATGCTCGAGAGTTAATTATAAACTCCTGAGATTTTTAATAGCAGGAAGACGTGATGCACTTGAAGAAATAAATGTAAGCTTAGCTTTCGGGAAAACTAAGTCATTAAAATGTTTTTGTGTAGTTTTACCCTTTCAGCAGGATTATCTCCTTTTCTGAATTTGGATATAATTGTTTTTTTCCGTATATTTCCCAGGAAACTCCATACAGTTTATGGAATTATAATACTTTTATATTTGTATGTTAGTATAAGTCAGAGTTCCTGACAATAAGGAGAGTTTTGGAAAAAAAAAAAAATTCCTCTCTTACATGCATGCACAATGCAATCATAATTCATGTATCTCATACATAAAAAATCAAAATCCATTAAGAAGGCATTTGCAAAGAGGTTAATGGATTTGGAATACATTTTTTAAGTGCTGCACAAATAACCAATGGATATATGGAGGTTAATTGTACTCCATATACACTGAGACTAAGGCATCTTGCAGCAAACTAAGACTTGAGAGTAATATTGATTTGGGATGTTTGGATATGAAGTGGCCTGGTCAGAGTCTCTTCAGAGCTACTGCTGCTGCTGCTGTTGCTCTTGCTCTGGCCTGGGCTTTCAGAAATCCTGTGAAATCCCTTTTTTATTCCCAGGCTGAATTTTGGAGTAGATAGAAAAAAAACAAGCCTAGGAAATAAGTTGCAAATGTGGCAACTCTTTTTATATTGTTCAACAGTTTGTTCCAGAATATCATTTGGAGACAGAAGTCATTCAGTTACATAAAACAAACAAAAAAAAACTTTTTACTGAACATTATAAATACGTAAAAATATACTTCTGAAAGATGAGAGGTTTCTTTTGCAATTGAAGCCAAATATTAACTCTAGAAACCAAAAAAAAGTATGTCTGCATAGTGTGTTCTTGGTAGAATTTCACAGCAAAAATACTGAGATTAAGCTTTTTAAGGAACTAACAACAACAAAATCTCCAGTCAAGACAAAGGAGAAAACAAAGTAAAGAGTTTAATGTCTTTTGGGAATAGTGATTTCAAGTATGTATTACTTCCTGCAATTGGTATTTCAGTGTTAAAACTGCAAAAGTTTTCATTTTGATTATGTCTAATTGCTGGTATATCAAATTATCCAGAGATGAAAGTTTTCTTAAAGACCTTGTTTCTTTGCTTCTTCCTGTAGTAAAAGGGAAAATGGTTAGATATGAACTCAAAAATTGCATATATATTTCTTTTCTCTATAGTGATTGCATAAAAGCTTTATTGCTTTAAAAATATTTTTCAAACTTCTATGTTTTGTTTGCAGCTTATATTGTATATATGACAGAATTTTTGGTATGGTTACCTCTACTGTATCTTTCATGTAGCCTTTTAATTAATTTAACGGACTAAGAGAAGAAAAGCATCCAATATTACTTGGAGCCAGATCCTTCATACTGATTCATATTGCAAGGACCATTACTAAGTCAATAGGCATTATTTTAATTGGATTGCTAAATTACAGTTGTTATATGATTCCATCCAGTTGCTTTCTTGCTTAATCGATTTGCCCCAGATTTGGTGCATACATATATTGATACTTCAGCTACAAAATCCATAAATGTAGCTTTCCCTCCAAAGGCTTCTTGAAACAGAAGGGGACCTGAAAGTACTTAGATCTTTTTATTTTATTATTTTTTTCGCTATTTTCCTGACAACAAAAAAAAGTTGTTTTTTTTTTTCCAAACAACAAACTGTCTTTCCTCTGCTCTGTTGGCAAATAACTAATTAACACCATTTCCTAACTATAAAGCAACAGGTATCTTAGGTTTCTTCTGCTGTATGTGAATGATGTATAACTTTTTGAGCCCTCTTGATGAACAGATTTCTAGAAAAAAGTAATAATTTGCCAACTAGGGGGAAAAAAGAACATAGATCAATCCATTTTAGACAACAGAATGATTTTGGTGCATAGCAAAAACATGTTATTTTCATATTATTTTTCACTAAAGTGAATGACTGAGGACATAATAGTCATTTTTTTTGGAAGTATATACTATATATCAATAGAGCATATGTTGAAACAATATCTTCTGTTCAGTCTGTTTATGTACTAGGAGTGTATGTGAATAACTGCATTTTACAGAAAACTTTCAAAAGTCCATTTAAAGAACTCCATTTAAAATCTTGTACGTAGAGCTCTGCAAGTGACTTTGGCCCTGTGTATTTAGGGGCAGTTGATCAAACTACTAGGAGCAGTTGATTAAACATTAGCAATCCTTGTTATGTGATTCTGATCAAATAGTTTAAATATTGATCCATTATTTAGGTCAAGACTTAAATCATGGGAAATAAATCATGGTTGTGTTCTTAGAAGTGGAGAATGAAGAATGTTAGAGAACAACATTGTGCTCCGTTAACAGTAGAGATTTTAATAGTTGTTCCTTATTAGTTTCTTTTTGTTTCTCTTCACAGACTTGAGAAAAGCAATTTTTTTTCAATTCCCATATTGTATCAAAACTGAGAATGAATTAATCAGTGACCGAAACTGTTGAATGAATTGAATTAAAATCAGTTACGTAGTACTGTTGCCAGAAGAGACAATTGATTAACTTTCTAAAAATGCCAACTCCAAGCACTTCACAGTGATTCTGAACATTCCAATGACTTGATTTTCTTTCAAGTTTCACCAGCAAACCAATTACTGACTTATTTTAAAAGCTTGATGGAGTGGAGTATTTTAAGCCTGAATATAGCATACCGTATTTGAATACTAAATGCCATCTTTTCAAGGTACTCATTTACATTTAAAAATACTTTGTTATTATTTTCCCAGGCTGATGTCTTTTGTAAATAACATTTCATTGTAGAAAAAGAGAGGAACTTGGGGAGGAGGGAATCTAAAGGGAGAATAAGAAAATGTGGTTCTCTAAACACTGCGTGAATAGTGGTGAGGGCTTAAATGTTCCTGTTTTCTCCTACTGCTGCCAGAGGTGAGCCAAGGGAGTAAGTGCTCACCTGCTTCTGTGAAATGTCACATACCTTAACTTTAATGAAACACATCATTCTTCAGGAGTGGAATAAAAATAGAAACATCTTAAACCAGCTCACTCGGCCTTTTCTAAAGTGCTTCTCTGTGACATGGTGGCAAAGGGGCACGTATGAGGATTGCCTTTCCAAGTCATACCTGTGGTTTGGAACAAGTCCTTGGTCCCTCTTTGTTAAAAGTCAAGACAATGGCTGTTTGGCATTTGTGTGTTAGGAGCTAGTATAGGAAATGGGTATAAATAAAAAATAAAAGCAAACAAACAAAAGTGCTCCAGTTTGACTTAGAATCTCTTTTCCATAAAGTGGAGACACTTTCAGGTTTTGTTTTATCTCCTACATTTGCAGAACAAAATGTTAAATGAAAAAAGCTCCACAGTACAGATTGTAGTTGTCAAATATTATTTGCATTGAATTTTCCTGCTGATTTGATGTTGTAAGCCAGTAATTACTGCATAACAATATTTTAAAATAAAATTATTCTTTATACTTAATGACCTTTCTTAAAAGTAGTTACTACATCCAGTTCTGAAAATAATAAAAAGATTAGTCTTCCATGACTACTTTTAAATTATAACAGAGGTACCCCGTATTTTGTACAATATGCTCAAGGATTGTGTTACATTTATTCTTTCTTAGAGTTACCAATTTCTGTTAATCCACATGTAGCATATTTTACTGAAAATACTCCATGGAAATTTTCATGTTGCTATAAAAATTATTCAGTAAAAAATGAGACCACCACTTTTTCAGTATCAATGGTTTGTATATTAAGAAATAATAGTAAAAAGAAATAGCTATCCTGGCTCTTCAATTAGCAACATATGCTGATTACATCCGTTTGTACGGCTTACAGATGAAGTAACCCAACAGGAATTGAATGAAATGCCAAATTTGCTCAGATATTCAAGCAATAGAGTCATTATAGCCAGCCTCCAAATTACAACACTCAAAACAGGAGGGAGGGAGAGCTTTGAATGTTAGGATAAAGACTTTTTTAAATGCTCATTTAAAGAAAATTCTGCATTACTGAAGTCCGTGACAAAACAACATTTCTGTATGGTTAGTGAAATATGTGCTATAGAGATTCTTAAATTTTGATCTACCAAATCCTAGTGGTGTTATATAGTACTGAATCCAGCAATCTGTGCACACATTTGCTGTACCTCTCCTTTGCATATCTAAACAGAAATCTAACAGGAATCTGCTTCTAAACAGGAATTTTCCACCGAAGTCAGAGGGGCAACATTAGCACCTTGAGACTGGAGGCAATGAGCCCTGCAGGAGGGATGCAAGGTCACTGGGAATGCAGCACTGTGATAACCAAACTGCCTGGGTTTTTGAGCACGGTTCACATATGACTGTCAGTGCTTCTGTGTTTAAAAACTACCTCAATAGCCCAGTGGTCTGTCTGCCCTAAATAAATAATAGAATATAATCATTTCTCCACACTGCATTACACCATGCTGATCTTAATGGTGCTCACTGCTGAGGATCTGAGAGTAAGATTTTTCCTATTCTTGTGTAACTATGAAAATTTAGATATCACTGTGATATATTTATGCACATTTCTCGATAATGCAATAGATTTTTCTATATCATTATAGATATGTTTTCAGGAATACAAAATACTTTTAAGAGTGCAGCACACAAAAAACGGGAGAAGCACACACGAATTTACAGTTTATTGAGCTAAAATACACCACCGTATGAACAATTAGAAAAAAAAGTTGAAGTAGTTAGATGGAGCAAAATGATTGCTCTGTGAAAAAGAACATTTGTGGACATCAGCAGACATCTGAGTAGTTTTTAAATTAAATATTTGTCTTGTTTGTTCATGTTAAGTACTCAGCTACTGCCTCATGATTTCCCGTCTCTCCCTGACCAAGTACTGATGTCATCACTGGCAGTTTAATCAGTTTCATGAATTTTGCAAACAGTACAGGGTATTGATGCCCTTACTGGGGGTAATAGTTGTTGCAAAGTGTAAGATGAAGTGGGAAAGAGCTTCACAGTTGATGATATTTGACAGCTTCTTTCAGCTGAAGGCAATGGAGCTGATAATCAGCACATCCAGTTCATTCAAATACATTTCATGCTTTATGATTAACAAGCAAATTTATAACAGAATAGATTGTGGCTTGGCATCTCTCATTGTTCATATTCTTTTTGTCTTGAAAGCCTTTAATCAGCATGTGTAAAAGCAGTTTAAATCTTCATTGTAGCCATGAGTGAAAGCTATTTTTCAACAAAAATTGCTGTCATATTTCTTTCAGCAGGAAGGTTATATTTTTATTTTCTTTCTATAGACTGTGACTTATGAAATGTCCTAACTGAATATTTTTTCACTTCTAAGGACAAAACCTCAAAAGAAAATACTGAACATGAGACAAGTCTCTCAAGGTGCTTTGTGTTTAGCATTATAGATTTACTATTTAGCTTTATTAACTACCTAGATTCTGGCTTAAGAAATTTCTTATACAAAAATTACTGGATATTAGGAAAACCAGCTTGTTTGGTCCTTATTTGTTTGTCCATGCGCCTGCTTTTTACTGCTGTTGGAGTATGGATCCTGGGCTCAAAGACTCTTTGATGTGACGCATGAATGTCCCTCCTATACTCGTTTGTAACCCTGTGGTGAAGCAGATGGCGTATTGTCAGAGGTGAAATTTTGAGCAGTTATCTCCAGCGATCATGGGCCTTGTCCACTGAGCAAGAAGAAAATAGCTAGAGACACTGCCTATTTGCCTGGCTCTGGTAAACAGTCCGGTACCATAGATAATGATACGAAAGTTTTCACTATGCTGTTGTACTAAAGAACAATTTTCTGGCTTCTTAAGTTGTGTACCATAAGGGATCATGAATAGATTTTAAGACCATAATTCACTGGAGTGAAAGAGTTCTGGAGATCATAGTAGAATATATTTACATTGCCAAATAACACAGCTCATTGGTTTGTTCCTTTGCTTTTTCCCTCGATCATGCATACTTAGCTCACTGCGAGACTCTGTTGGAGTCGAGCAGCTATTTCCAATTCAGGTGTGGCTCTGGGAACAGTTCTTGGCAGGGACTGCTTCCTATAGGCAATATTAATAAAACAGCACAAGATTTATAGTCTTTTGTTTTGTATTCCCCAAGTACTGTCCCTTTGAGGCTTGAGCTATACTGTCCAACATTTTCACACCCCCTTCTGACAAGCTGGTGCAAGTGTCACATCCTCTGGCAGATTAGGAAGCATTTTTTCAGCAAAATTCTCCCTTTTTATATATTAATTATAAAGTCATTCAATAGTGTCACTCTTGGCAATACTTTTTTATTGAAAAAATAAAAGAAGTATATGAATAAACATATTAATAATTACCAAGATAAATACATTAATATCTCTATGAATATTCATATACAACTTATGAAGGTTCTCTGACCAACATGAAACATTCATGAACAATCCATTTGGTGTTCAATGCATAGACTAGCATTAATGCATAGAACTAGCATTATCTTAACCCATAAGTTCTGTATGTTACAGTTATTACTTTTCTTACGTTGCAGGTGGGCCTAGAAGTAGCCATTGAATATAAATCTGTGGAGTTTTTAAAACTGTGAGGATACAAAAGATTAGATTTATTTTGTGAGAATGCAATTTAATTGAAATCATTTTAAATATTATGAAACATTAATCATGAGCCGAATGTCTGTATGGAACATTAATTTGACACAGCAAAAGTAAGCAGCTGCAGTTCCCTGATATGATATCTGCTGTATTTATATTAATTATCTCATAACACAGACCAACTGAAGAAGAAGATTCATTATGTTTAGTTAAATAGTAAGGAAATCAAAAAGCTTTTATTTGTTAATTTGAAGGTATCATCTCAAAATTATAGGCTCTAGAGGTAGCAGATGGCTAATAAACTTAATGAGATTATAAAAATAGAAATACATATATATATATATTTTTCAATTCATAGCTTTTTTTTTTAAAGGCTCATTATGCATATGACAAGATGACTGAAATGAGTGTTTTGTCCTTTAGGATGCAAATTTAAAGGATTTTTTTTTTCCCCTCTGCCAAATTTAATGTTTTTCTTTTTCTTTTCTTGTTTTATTTGTTTTGTTTTACAGTCACATTTTATCTTATTCATCTCACTTATGACAGAGCCAGAGATACTGCTGCATATTGCAGAAATTGTAAATCTATTTGCATGCAACATTTGCTGTGATGTTCTTTGATATTTAGATATAGCCAAATGGAGACTGAAGCCTTAGTCTGAAGCTTAGAACTTTCAGTTCGAGCAGTGAGCTCCTTGTGGTTATAGTTGGAAATGACTGCAGGCTGGCAGCATTACAGAAAAGTGAATCTTGAGTGTGCACATGTGCATTATATAATATACTTTATGTAATTTACTTTAATAGCTGATCAGTCCAAACAATGAATTGCACAGAATTCCAATGTCAATATTGGCGTTACTATATTTTTATCCAGGCACTACTGGTAAGAGTACTTTTATATGGACTGTAATGTACATCCAGGTTGTGCATCTCAAGTGCATTTTACTTGCTGTACAGTATATGCGTTGATAGATAATGTATTGAAAGAGAACAAGTCTCCATGAACACATACTGCAGATTGCTCAGAATTGGCCCTGTCCTAGCAGAGTTAGAATTACCATTGTAACTAGCTTGGTGGGAGCCCTAGCAATCCTGGACAGATGGGTGCCATCCTCAAGTTACAGCATGGAAAGAAGTGCTTATATTGTCTTTGGGAAAACGGTATAGTTTTCTAATAAATAGTGTTAAATTATTCTTTTTAAAGGGATAGTAGTCTTTCATGTAACAAGGAAACATCAGATGACCTATGTGTTGGTCACATGAAAACTCATTTAACATGAAAGGCTGAATGCTGCCTTGAGCAACCTGATATGATTAGATCTGCATTTAGCAGAGAGTAGGACTTAAATGACCTCTGGAGATCCCTTCATATATAACTTATTCTGTGATTCTGCAATCATCTACAATGATTCTAGTAAATGCAAAGATGATCAGAACTTTTTCTGTACGCACTGATTGTATGTTACCCTGTCGCAGATTATATGTTACTCTTTTATATGATGTAGTTTGTAGTTTGTTATAGAAGATGGTTGATGTTTTTCTCTTCCTGGAATGTTCCATATGCTCTCTATTTGCGTTTTTAATTTATAATATACTTAAACCTTCCAGTAATGCTCTGTCCCAATGTATCCATTTGTATGGCCTGGGAATGCTCTTCAGGTCATAGGGCATATGCACTTTGAAACTCCCAGTAGCGTTCTGTGTTAAGCCAGATATGATAGCAGAATGCCATGCTCTGTTTTGGAAGTGTGTCTCCTTGAAGGACAAGGTTCTTTATAACTCTTGGTCCTTCTTCTACAACATAACCCCATTAGCCACTAAACATATGCGATTAGCAGATTATGGTTTCCAGGATAACTGCCTGTAATAGTGGATTCAGGAAGGGTGGAGAATCCTCTGGCTGGAGGAGTACAAGACAAAACAGATCAGTAGATAAATTGTACCTTCATATTATAACAGAACTATATGTCAGTAGTTTCTTTAGGTTTGTGCAGCTTCCTTAGCAATTGTCAGGCTTTCTTTCACAGAAACACTGTTGCTTTAGAACTGCATATTTAACTGAGGCCTGCTGCTGAAAATATAGGTGGAAATTGGTGGTCTTCCCAGGATTCACACAAAGGTTCCTGCTACAGCTTTGTTGTCTCATACATTATATTAAGTGGTGCTGCATAGTGTAGAATAGAGGGACTTCCCTTTTTCTTTCAAGCCACTTTTGAGCCTTCTCTTACAAATGTTGCTCAATAATACATCACTGTTTCAATGTGCTTGCTTATGTCCATATGATACTTTCCGAATTGCAGCTATTTTGTGTGTGTACGTGTGTGTGAAAGAGAGCCATGGAGAGAAAATGAATAATTATATAAAAGTATACACTATTAAAATAACTTATTTTCTGTTGTCTAAGAACTAGCACTGCTCTAAATATGTTAGGGAATTCAGTCCATTATACTGCTCCAAAAATAGGTTGTGTGCATCTTCGTAGCGTGAAGTATGACTATTTTAATGTTGTCATCAATAAGGTTGAATTGAAAGGCATTGAAAGAACACGTACTGATTAGCATTTTCAAATATTCTCCTTCCAATCAGTAAATTATATTCAAATGCTAACACAAATTGTAACATTTCCTGTATGTCAAAACAAATTGAACAGTTGGTTCCTCTTAACATTTATGTAATATTTATTATAAAGATATTTCTGAGTTGAGTACCTACAAGCATGCAAATCCCTTAATTTGTTGCATTGCTATAAATGTTGGTTTTAAGGAGGCAATGTTTATTACTTCAGATGACTGGAGACTCTGGTAACCTTTGGGCTGGTGACTTCATTTTACCCGATACTAATTCTCTTAATGGGTATTAGAATTGATTGCAGTAGCCAGAATGCCTTGTGTTAGCATTAGACAAGAACAGAAGCACTTCTTGGCAGGTTCCTGACTGCATTCATGTGATTTAATATGCATTTTTTGATTACTGTCTAACCTTCTACAACCTTTACTGTCTGTCTTTTGCCATTAAAGATTCATCTCCCAGTCTATCAGGTGAAATAATAGTCTGAAGAGATCTGAATTACCTCATCTTGACCTACTTTAAATCAATGCAGACTAACATGTACAATCATTTCAGCAACATATCTTTAGAAGCTGATCACTGGGAAGAAAAGTCCCTACATGTATTCTAGAATGCAGTAACCTATTAATATAATTATTCATCCTGGAGCATAACCTTGAGCGAGCACAATTCAGTTGCAAATAGAGTTCTAGTGAACAAAGTGTTAGTTGTAGTGAACACAGAGATACTCGTTACTCAAGAATAGTAAGTTTATTCACATAAATCCTTGTGAATAAGGAGGAGTCATGAGGCAGGTACTCTGTTGAGAGTATGTACAGATTTAAAAAAAAAAACATGGAATTTCCTTAAATATAACTTTTTTTCCTGTTACTTGAAGGTTCATTTGAGTAAAACTTCCGGTTACTTTGTGCAGACTAGAATTTGAGGGGGCGGAAAAAAGGTTGTAACTGTGATAATGTCTGAATTTTTTATTCAGACATTATCTTGTTTATTTTTCATGACTTTGTGAAGGCTAATTTTTGGACTGAACTATTTAAAGTCTGTTCTCTTTTCATATGAATGTTCTTGGGAAGCTGAGGAAAACTTACTCATTCTGAGTGACTGGAAAATTTTACTATTTCACATTAGCTATTTACTATTTATTGTTTCTTTCCCTCTGCATGTCAAAACACAAACAGAAATCTGAGATGTGGTAACTGCTTTGAAAAAATGAAGTTTTTTAGAGTTTAAGATCATATCTTTCACCTGTAGAAGACATTAGAAAAAGATCTTTTTAAATTTTCTTTTTATATTAATAACCTAAGTGGCAAGAATCTTCAGTTTTCAGTGGACTGCACAGGGAGCGGGATCCTAGTCTGAATAGCTCATGCCTACACACAGCAAATTGAGAGGACAAGCAGAAAAAAAAAGATTTTTTTTTTCAGGGAGAGTAAGTAAAGAAGAGTAGTGTATCTCTAAAAGTACCAAAATAGTGAAACCTCCCAGTGTCTCACTTAATCTCACTAATATAGAGGCTCTCTGGCCAAGTTTCAGAAGTTTTTGTGATATTTCTTTCCCTGAAATTACTTCTCTTGTCATAAAAATATTTTCTTCTTTAAAAAGAGATAAAAAAAAGAAATGGAACTTTGTGCAAGATGTAAAGACTTGAGAAGCATTGTCCATCAGATGCTTTCTGTTGCATCCCTGTCCAGTCTAAAATAGGACCAAAGTAGGATTCATCACCTGAATTGCCTTTGGGGGCTCTCAAAAGGTTCAATATATTCCCTCAAGGAGATTTCTTTATCAAGTCCCCTACTTCTTCACTCTTCTGTAACTTGACTGAGTAATAAGTGCAGCCTCCCAGCCACTGCAGTGACATAAGTAGTAATCCATGCATTTTTTATATGGGTACTTACAAAGTGGAGATGTTGACTTATGGGTATTGAGACATCTCCTTCTATCTCGGAAAGAGATATGCTGTAGCTATTGAAATAGCTATGCTACTTTAAGGATCCATTTGCCTCCACTAATACACTGAATTTCTTATATAGGACTTACATGTAAGTCTGTTTTAGTCTGTGTCAGTTTTCAGGAGAAAATGTAGTGTTCCAGGAAGGATTTTTTGTTTTCGTTTTTAAGGTTTTAGTTTTTGCATTAGCATAACATTAGCCTTATTTCTGGGAATCACAACTAAAGGAAAAAGAAATAATTACTTTCAGAAAATGGTTTTAGGCTTCTGAAATACTTCAAACAGGATAATATTCTGGAATATTCAGTGAGGATCATATGCAGCAGAAATCACGGAAGTGAATGAATACTGACATCAGATGATAGGGATTAAAACTAATGTCGTTCTAACTTCTGCCACATAATAGAGGTCAGAAAATAAGAAATACATTATTAAAATACTTCTACATGATACTTTTTAGAATATGCTACATGATTTTATTTTCTTCTGTTACTTTTCAATGCTGAGATAGCTAGCTCATTAGAAGTGTTCTGGGAATAAAAAAAAAAAGGTAAGTATATTGAAATTTGAAGTTTTCTCATTGGAAAATGCCAAAATAGAGAAAAGGAAAGGAGGAGGAACACAAGGGCCAGAAAAAAAACTGATAAATCATATTCTCCATCAATTAAAAAGAAATCTTACCCTTTGTTGTTATTTAACAAACTCAAAATCCAGACAAGTTTTATGCGTCATTTGGAAAGGAAATGTTTAATAGAAATTTTCATGGGAAGAATTCTCATTTCCTGGCTAGTCCTATTATTTAAATTATTTTCTGAGTTCCTAGTAAGAGAACTGCATGTTCTTTGGAAAAAAAGAAAAAAAATGGTACTCAAATACTGTAATAGGAAGGCTTTTTATAAGTCCTTGCTGAGAGCAGTTTGTCCATGTAAATTAAGTGTACAGATTAGTGTAGTCTGTGGCATCCTTCTTGTAAATTTTGTCTATAGAAGACATCTGCTTTTACTTGACATATTAGAAGTGTCATGAACCAAAAATTTGCTGTGCATTTAAGTTGATAATACAGTAAATGTAATTACCTGCTGTGCTTGAGAGCTGACTCCAGCACTTGAGTAGCTGTGGGGCGTGAAATAGGCAAATGACAGTTGTGATCAGTCCGTTTTGCATAGCCTTGATTTTTGAAGATGATTCATTCCTCTAATAAATGTATTTAAATGATTAAAATGGACAACAAAAATGATGATATTTTTCTCATTCTCTGGTTTGCGATACGAAACAGAATCTGAAGTATCAAAGAAAATTTGAAAAATAAGGCTATGAAGGCCTTCTTCCAATTTCAGATCTGATTTTTTTTTTTCTGATGCCCAAAATGCTACTTAAGTACATCCCATTTTGAAAGGAAGGTAATTTACAGGGAATCATGAAATCTCATATTAGGTCATATTATACACAGCAGTGGACAGTATTGGATGCTGAAATATGCTAAATCTTATACCTAGCAGTTGAAGAAGTGCTGTTTTCTTTTCTCACTGCTGTAGTTTGATACTGTTTGTAACTGGTTTAGGAGTTGCTTAGCTTCAATGTGTGTATATCTGACTACTTCTTCAGAAAGGAAGAATTCATACATTATCTCCACCATACAATTGTCATACTCTTCTTGCTGTTAAACGTTTCCTTATGCCTGGCACTCATGATTTCCCTATGAATGTATAAATATTGGTGTATGTTTGTATCTTGCAGGCTGAGCTAATCAAAGTAGCTAACTACCAGATCAGGTCGCCCTAATAATTGCTTTTTATTGCACTCCTTTAATTCAGTTCTCTTTCTAAAATATCTTTCTCTTAAAACAAGGGAGGGTACTTGGAGAAAGGAGCAATGCTCTGCTATTTCCTTGTAATGGGAGAAGCAAATAGAAAGTGCAAGATATTTCAAGTGAATGCCTATTCTGTATGCAGGACAGTCAGCCATTGTGGGAATTGGTAAAGTGCTGTTGTTGTAGCAAACATAACAATGTCCCACATGTTTAAATTATGATTGTGTAGTCTTGACTCAGGAGACGATTTTCATCTTGTTGTCACAGTGTGACATTTTTGAGCGTACATGACCATAGGCCACTACTAAAATTGTTTACAGTTCCCTGTTGAATTATCCAGAAAAAAAAATCCATTATACAAGAAAAAAGCACACTGAGATTTTTTTAAATGTTGGTTTGTTCATAACATATGCAAATTACATTTAGAATTCACCTAAGTTATTCATGGAGAGAACCAAAGCCTCAAGAGAGCTTTTTCAGCCAAGAGTGCATCCACGAATGCATGGATGCCTGCTTCTGTACGCATCTTTCTCCTTTCTCCATAATGACACTTTTTAATGTTACTCTAAAATAGAGAGGTGTTTCATGGCGGTGTTTTTTAAATGAGGTGTGCAGAAAGGTCTGTCCCTAACTGTTATGGATTGCTGCAGATGGAAGCTGACCTGGAGATTTGTTTTGTTTTAAGCAGTTTTGCTGTGAAGCTGTGCTGCCTGAGGTAGCCCACCCCTATTACCTGCTGCTGCTGCCTGCTGCAGGACCATCTGGACTGCACATCAGTTGAGCAGTTGCTCTTATTGCTATGGACTCACTTCTTGGTCTCGCATGCTTTAAGAGCTCAAAATTGTTGTGCTTGTGGGAAACTAGATTTGCTCAAAACTGCTTTCAAAATGTGCTTGGAGCGCTTTTGCTGTCAACTAAATGCCCACTTTTCAGACTTCAGCATAGGAGAGCAAGCTAGGAGCTCTTGCAGTATCCATCAAAATCACCTCATTGATCTGTCTGGGTTGGACTTTCATCGGTGTGCTTCAATGGGCACAGAAACAGAGTGCCAGAAGACTCTCAGGTTCTTTCTGTCATACTGCCTCACTTAGAGCATGACATAAAAATGCTAGGCCTTTGCTTGACATGTTAGCAATAGTTTGTGATAACTCATAAAAGATCTTGTTAACTTTTAGATATATCATTGTATAATTGCCACATGCTTAGGGCATTTATTTCTGAGGGCCATGGTTAAATTTTGAAGGCCTAGGTAAGCAATGAAAGTGAAATTTATGATGGAAGGAAAGTAATGGCATATATATGTTTGTATTATTGTAGGTGTTTTATTTTTCTTTTGAATGATTTGAATGGTCTTTTAAGTACACCCAGAAAAACACTTAACAGCTCTTCATTTTGTTTTTCAGTGTGCAGTGACCTGGAATTCAGGGAGGTCGCAAACAGATTGAGAGACTGGTTTAAGGCACTTCATGAAAGTGGATTTCAGAATAAGAAGATTAGGATTGTACAAAGGCCTGAAAGAAGCAGTAAGATTTTCTACTTACGTTATTTGATATTCTCTTCGATACTTTCCCATACTTTTGTATTTTCATCGCAAAGACTTGCATTATTCTGGTGCACTTTAAATATCTGTGTGCAGGATATTGCGCTTTTCCAAAGTCCGTGTCTTGTTTATGAAGCAGGGCTATGTGCTTTAGCACTGCTATGTGGTGTTCACTTTCAACTTTTGATGTCATTTGGTGGGACTCTTGATCATAAAAGTGAATGGAGGTTCCCACTCACAATGCTAGAACTTAAAACACTGAGAAAAATGCAGTGGAAATGTTTTTGACAGACAGAACTTAACTGCTGTACAATTAGCTCCTGAATTAGGAGAAAAAGAGAATGAGTAGGGATTTTGAGCAACTTTTCCATAGAGAAAATTGAATTTCTGAATGGCTAACTGTAAGAGGTAGTGTGGAGAACCTGTAATTATCTGCGACCCATCCCTGCTAGTTGATGGCACAGTAAGTACTGTTACAAGGAAACGTATAGAAAAAGAAGCTCGTAAGAAAAAAGAAATGTTCAAGGGTATACTTCAAATCAGAATAGAGGAGTACTAATGAAGTGGAAACAGTAGGGGGCATAATATATTTTTAACTACCTCAAATGTTGAAATACTTTTTGTTGTAGAGAGTAGTAAAGTTTCATCAAGTTATTATCAATTTTTTTTTCTTTAATAGCAATTAAAATGTGCAATAATAGACTTGAGTGATGTCCTGCTGTGGAGGAGAGTCAAATTAGATTCTGTAAGCCTAACCTCTACCTTTCATTAATGTGAAGAGCAAGCTATTTACGAATTCCTCCAGAGCATAAGATTCCCAGAACTTGGCCACCACTGATTGCTCATCTCGGTTCCTCCATTATTAACATTTTAAAGTGTTTGGTATATTTGAACTTTCATTTGCTAATTTTTACATTCCATATACTTCCCCCCCCCCCCCCCAAGAAATCTATTTATTTAATTTGATTGGAAATGTTATTTATGTATGTAGTTCTTCCTGCTGAAGTAATAATTCTGCAAAGCACAATGAATGAAAGATAAGTGTCCTATATGGGAGCATTCTCTTAGAATTGAGAAAAAAATATGTCTGAGATAAAGTGCAAATATGGAATTGTTGTTTATAACTGATATTTCAAAAAATGCTTTTTGAAAAACATGTTTGCAGTTCACATTCTCATCAGTGTCTATTACTGCCACATGATCTAATTCTGCACTAGTAGTAAAAACAGGAGAATGAAGAGTACTAGTCTCTTAAACATGCATTTGTTATATAGCAATAAATGAAATCTCATTCCTGCTAGAACTCTCTTGACTAGTTTGTCAATGGTAGCTTTCAGCAATAGTCTTCACCTTGAATATTTTTTCTGTGTATCATTCTCTAAAAAAAAGTTGCTGGAAAAGGAGAGATTTCAAGATGCAAACTTCCACAACTGCACTTTACAGCTCTGCTTCTTGAAGGCTTTATCCTAAGACCTTAAACTGCTTCCCCAAGTCTTGCACTAATCCTGGCTCTGCTGCTATCCGGGTAATCACAGTGAGCAGTCTTAGACAAGAAAGTCTAATGCTCTTTCTCGGGCTGGTAAGGAGCCAGAAGACTCTGAGCAAGATCAGCGCTTTTGCAGAGAGCAAATATGACAGAAAGCCATCACAGCTGCTTAGTCCTCTGCCCGTTTCAGTCTGTCCTCATCAAGCCTGTTCCGGTACAAGTACGTTAGGAAATGAAACTTGTTGCAGTTTGTTCACTGCAGGTGTCAGCTGTAACATGCGGTTAGTTAAAAGTTATCCTATAATCAGATTATTCAACACTCTTTCACAAGCTGAAATCATCTTGCTGTGGAGCTTGCTGCTGAACAAGTAAGGTCTATGCGCTCTAGCACACTAACCATTTCCTAGTGTTAATACTCCTGTTTTATTTTTTCTGGTTACCAGCAGTATTTAGTTGAGACTTGAATTTCAAGTGAAAAGGCTTACGGTTGTCTTACAGTTCAGCAGTTTATATTCTAATGGCAGGCGTTGTTTTCTAATTAGTGATTTAAATCCTTACTGCTAAAATAACTGTTTATTTTGCATGTGTTTATTCACTTGTGTAATTTGTCACTGTCTTTTGTTGTGAACTCACACCAAAAGGAATCATGCGGCTCTACTTCTCTTGGCATGCTAAATAAACAACTTTTGTGTAATGTAATATGTGACCCAAAATGCTGGCTTGATTTCCACATAAACAATCGCAAAAGCTATCATCTTGCCCAATGCACACAAGGATTATTTACTTACAAACTTAATAACTGGGCAAACAATAGTTCTACCTTGAAAAGCGGATTATATTTGCTAAGATTAAAAATTCTCCCCTGAGAAAAAAACAGAAATGCAGGAATTTTCTGTTAGCTCCTTTTGTTGTAAGGTTTTGACTGCTAGTGGGTAAGCTGCGCACGAGGGGCATGTTTCCTAGCAATATTTTCCTTTGAGTTTATTCTGGTTGAGGAAAGGAGCTTATCCAAAAGAACTTGACACTTTACACTTTTCTAAATCAACTTGCATTATGGTATATGCATAGGATGAAGTTCAGCTAAACCAAAATTCCTTTTCTTATTCATTTTTACTAGTTCTAAACGATGATCATATGTAGTTGCGTAAAAGACCGTTTCGATACAAGATTTCAAATAAGCCATTAAAATGAGAAAAAGAAAATCTTCCCTTAGTTTAGATTTCTAAGCCACGATTTTGCTCTTTTCAGTGTAATAGCCTAGTTATTACAAAGAAGAAGAAATTATTCTCCTTATTAGGATACTATTTTCCCCTCTTTGCTTTCTCTTTTTTCTCATACGTGTCCCCACTGTGAAAACTGTGCAAGCTCAGCATTCCATCTGGCTCCCAACACGATAAAATTTGCAGTCTGTGACCTGAGGTAATTGATTTCTTAGTTCTGGATCACCTGGTGATAGTTGTACCTAATGTGCCAAAGCATGTCAGCAAAGGTTTAAGACTCGGTATAACTGCTTTGCTGGCTCCTTTTATTCAGGTATGTCACCTTGATGAGTAAAAACCGTATTATTTTCCAATATAATAGTAGAGAGAGGGCAGTTCTTGGATGCTTTTAGCATAAATTGGGTCAGTCTAAAGATTCTTAAAGACTGGACCAAGAATTTGATCTTACCACATTAATCTGTTAAGGGTTTATGTTGTGAATGTGTGGTGGAGGTAACCCTCTTGCTGTGGTTTAGCTCTTCACAAGGAAGTGGCAGCTCCATTTTAGATTAAGAGTGTCATTTGTTATGGCCACATGTGCCTGCCTCTTTCTTGGAAGTATTTTGGCTTTTAAAAAATCCTAAAAAATTGCCCAATGTTTCAAAGTGTTCTGCAGTACAATATGGCAAGTGATAGTCCTGAAGTGTTTGGCTTGCTTTGCATCCCAGAATGAGCACTAGCAGATGAATCTCTCTCTCATCTGCTAGTTTTTTACTTATTAAGAAATAAGTAGTTTCTTAATCCTGATGTGTTATCTATGTTATATACTTGTTGACTAGGATGTCATAAATATGATGTCATCATAAATATCAGATTCAAATGATATATTTAAATATTATGATATAGTTCAAATATAATTTTAATTAAATTTATAGAATATATTAGAGCATAATGGCATTTTTCTAATGCTTACTTTTCTTCCTAATAATTAGAAAAAATATCAGTTCTGTAATTATTTTGCTGTTTCCTGTTCAAGTGCTTTCATTCAAAATCTGTTCATAATTATGACAAAATTAATAGATGAATATGCAGTGGGATGTCATTATTAAAAACACTTGTTTTAAAGAAGTGAGAAAATTTGGAGGAATGGAAATGGAGGATGAGATCAATTCACAAGTTAATACTAGTTAAGGCAATCAAGGAAAAATAAAGAAATGTCTTCAGAAATATATCATTCCAACTGTCATCTAGTAGAACATGAGGCCTTAGAAATGTTCCCTGGTCCAGCACTGTCACCCCAGATAAATTTATTTCTATTTAAAGCAAAATTGGAAACTGAGAGAAATGAAATAATCAGAGTTTCCTTTTTCTATTTCATAGGAGGGCTTTATAAAATATGTAAAACAGTGTCCTAAAATATATAGAAGTTAATAATTAAAATGTGAGTTTTTCCAATATGAACCACAAAAGTAAAAATACTTTGTCCAAGCTTGATAATGACTCTTCTTTCTAAATAAATAATTAAATAATTCAATCTACTTTGACCCTAAAGATCCATTCCCGAATACAGATTTAAAGTAGCTTTTATTTTCTTCTAGACGACAACTTAGAAAAATTTGTGATCTCCCCGGGATTCCTTTTCTTTCTGTAATTGGTCTTACAGTTTGATGAGCCTGCCAGAATGCCAAATTCGGAACAATTTTGTGAGCACATCAATAATTCCTCCCTTCACGCAGGTACATAAAAGGCAGGAATAAGAAACAGTATATTTCACGTACAGCCCTATCTGAATCCAAAGTCTTAAGGAGATTCTCTAGATGAAAGCAGGACTAGCAGAGAAAAGAGAAGTATCTGAGATGTATTGAGTCCTTCAGGAAGAGAGCCTTAGAGGTAAATAATATTGTACTGAACATGCATCCTTGGACAAAATGGTTTAAGATGGAGAAAATTTCTTCAAAAATTCCTTCCAAGATTTTTTTTTTTTTTTTTTTTTTTTTTACAAATAGTTGTGAATAACACTTTTGTCTTGGCAGGGGCTACAGACAGAGGACCAATGAGTCCACGGATTAAGCTTGGTTAAATATTTGCCTGGATTTTTTTTTTCCTATCAAGCAGAAATAATGAATGAAATAAATGAACAGGGAGAAGGAAAAAGGTGAAACTAGCCTGAGTAACTTAAGCAACAGTTACAGTTTCATTCAGGAATTCTTGAGATGGAGACTGTGCCTGTTCCCTGATAATAGTCTTTAATTGACTTCTGTAAATTTTTATGATTACTTTTCAATTTGTTTTAGCTCTCTTACAATATGGGTTAGCAATAAGTTTCGCAATTTAATTAGGCGCTATCTTAGGAAAAGAAATGTCTCAATTTCTCACGGAAATAGTCCCTAAAGTCAAAGTGCATATGTAAAAGTGTGATTGATCCTATTCTTACGCTTGGATTGACCTGTGTTCAGAAGCAAAATATTTTCTATTTTTGTTGTTTCTGTATTTATGTGTTTCTCTGTTCTGGAGGAAAAAGCGAAGACTCTCCTTCTTTTGCATCATCAGTGTGTAAATTATATTTATTCCAATTTATCAGCAGAAACCCAAGCAATGCATCAGATTTATGTGGGTGCAAAGAAGTATGCTACTAGAAGACCTAAGGATTGCACTTCTGACAATGATAATCATCTTGAATGATGGACATAGATGGAAAAGTAAAAAAAAAAGATTTTTTTATTTTAAAAGAACTTCTAGCGATGGATTTTAGAGCAATTACATTTGTGATTTTGTTAAGAAAATTTTATAAAAAATAACCTAGTAAAAGTAGTCTTGAAAGCTCACAATGTGAATGTCATATGCAGAATCCTTTTTCTATTCCCTGTATAACTTATTAATTTCCTTAAGTCATCCATTAGACATTGTATATGTTTCATTTGTTACAAAAGGATCAGATCCTGAGAAATACCTGAATACCCTAAGGACTCAAACTGAATTTTATATGAAGGAAATAGAAATTACTTATTTTAATACGTGTTTGTTTGAACGTGTACAATATAAATGAAGGATTTGTGAGGCAAAGCAATACAACTTTCTGTACTTATCTGGAAGTCTTCCAGAAAATCTTTGGTTTATGTGGTTTTTTGGTCGTCTGTCTGTCTGAATTCCACAAGTTTGTCAATCCCAATTTTCTTCATTTACTTTTTAAAATGTTTGTTCTACATTAGTAGCCTAGATGTTTCTACATGTCTAAAGGGAAATCTTCTGGTTTCTAAATGTGCTGTCCTGCTTTAGTAGTATAATAATAATTTTCTTTTGTTGTTTTTAAATAGGGAATTAAGAGAGTAGTATAAGCTAGGAATTTCTGTGTGCTAATCGGATCTTTCATTTCAACTTTTTTGACACCTTAGATAGTCATCAGTTACCAGTTTTCTTCCTTTCATTGCTTTCATTTTTAACTTTAAAGCTATTAGTAGAATAGTATTCAGTAAGCACTAATTCTGTACTCAAATGTATGCTCAACTACCAGGTCACATGCAACATCAGCCATATGTGACTTACCTGCATGACTATCAAAGAATTCATGATTTTTTTAATAAGATTATAACGTCTTACAAATCCCAGTAATTTGTGACTAATGTAGTTAAGCAAGTCACTCATGTCTGTGGCAGTGCTGGAGTAAGTATAACATGCTATGATGCTTGCAAATAATGATGTATGGATGGCCCATAACATGGGACACTTGTTGAATCCCTGTTCTATGGCCGGACCCATGGTGCATGAACAGGGTAAAATGTGTGTACATATTGAACAGAGCTCAAAGCTTCTACAGATGGAAGAGAGCTGGTTGTTTCTGGATTTTCCATACATGTCCACATGCAAATCTTCATGTTACTTGTGGTCAGCACAGAAAAAGCGGATGTTGTAGCTCTGGCTAGAAGAATAATCAGTTGTGTGATCCTGGTGCCTCTTTTTCCGTGGAAGAATTTGGGAAGATGCAAACTGTAAGAAAAAGCTCTAATACTGGCAGGACACTGCTCCAGCAGCTATCCTTTTGATGGCCTTCTCCAAAATATAAAGCAAAGATAAAATGTCTTAACTTTAAAAACATTTCTAGGACTGAGTATGATCCTTTTTCACAAAATTTAATGTATATAATAGGAGGAAACACAGGTACTGCAGTGATTTTCCTGGAATTTATACCTTTTCTTAGTTCTGTAGACATTGCAAACTATTTAAACTTCCCTCTCCTGCTTTATGAAATCACTAGGATTCCACAAGTGAATCATTTTCCTGGAAATCACTGTATATCATTAATTACTCTACATAACATATATGCTATATGTATAATATTTGACAAGAAAGCCCATATTTCCAAATGCTTTAAGACCGATGGTAGAATTAATATTTTTACCAGATGAATTTAATTATGGTTTAAAATAAACTTAACAAATGATTTATATGCAGTATTTCAATGGCATACCATGCTTTTATACTATATCTGTGTACCACGGGAGCAATTTCCATGATGCAGCATTTTCTTTCCTCAAGGCTGAGCTTGGTACCTTTTGTATCTGCTTACTTTGTTGTTTTTTTCTTCTTGCCTTCTAGGATTTGATACTAGCATTTTGCCAATTTGCAAAGACTCCCTTGGCTGGATGTTTAACAGGCTTGATACGAACTATGACCTCCTGTTGGACCAGTCAGAGCTTGGAAGCATTTACCTTGACAAGAATGAACCGTGCACCAGGGCGTTCTTCAATTCTTGTGACACATACAAGGACAGTTTGATATCTAACAATGAGTGGTGCTACTGCTTCCAAAGGCAGCAAGGTAAAAGATGAAAGCAGCCTGCACGTGTAAATGATTGACATTTCTGGAATATTTCATCTTTTCTAAACATGTTTAAAAGATTACAGAGAACTGCAAGCTCTTAAATGTTGAATTTGTTTTCAGGTTTTGGATCAATTGTGAATATATAAAAAGAAGTAAAAAGCAAACAACCAAACAGAAAAAAAAAACAAACTAAATAGAAAGCTTGTTAGAAATTCAAGGATGCTAGGTGAAGTGTGAAACTGCAGATAATGCGTTCATGGGGATATTGTTTCTCATGCCGACCTCCATTAAGTATGCAGAGAAGAGGGACCAAAATAAAAGAACAAAATCAGTTATACTAATTCTTTTCCTGTGTACCTCACCCACATTATAAAATAAACTTAATTCTACTAGAGCAGCTTAATGATCTATTATGTGGGCCTATAAAATAATTGAATGAACCTCATGCATAAGGTTATTTTCAGTCTTTTGGGCCAACTGATTTTTAATAGTTATATGAATCTCTTGTTAACATCCTGATGTGATTAGCTTAAGCAAATAAACATAACCTATAAGATTTTTTTTCTGAGGATGATATAATAATTTTAGATTTAGCAGACTCATCACCAATTATATAATCAAAATAATTGTAGTAAATTAAAAAAATTACGCATTAGTTATTGGTTGAAACTGGATGGAAATATCCATTCTTTTATTTTATCAACATGAAGGAGATTTTCAAGGGAAGTAATGGTAACTAAGCTCCAAATTCTTGCTGTTAATCAGTAGAAGAGGTAAGACTAATCATTGAAAAGATTGCACATCAACCTTTGAAATTTTAATCTCTTCTTTTAAATCTCATCTGTGCCTATAAAACCATCATGATGAATTCCTGTTACTTCCTCAGCATTTATAGTTTCATCCTGACTCCTGTAGAAATAAAGATTCTTACCATGCCACACTTGCTAGTTGTAAATCTGTAGATGGATAGTAACTAACTGCCTTCTCTGATTTTATAGTTTTTCCAATTGGAAAATTAACATTTCACCTTTAAAAATACTTTATCTTTTGTTGCAGAACAATCTCATATCTTTTGGTTTTATAAGCAGTAGATTGCTACCAAAACTAATTTCCCATACCACAAGCAAAGATGATCTTCAAGAACATGATGTGTTTTTTTTCTTTTTATTTTCTTTTTTAAAAATTGCACAGTGGTTTCAGGTTGGTGTATAAATACTTTGAGCCTTTGCTTGGTAGCAACTAGTTCTTGTCAACTATCAGAGAAACTACAGCACAGAAAACTTGGCTTTATATGAGCCAAGTTTCTTGTACCAGTTGGCTGTCCTACCAGCTCCATATAATGCATGTACTGCATAATCAGGACATTAAGAAAGCACTTACATAAATTAGTTCAAGTAGTTTTACACTCTATAGCCTATAAATACTATTTGTCTAATATATCTGCTCAGGATACTGCTACAAATCAAGGAAGGTGTCATAAGGGACTGATCTTAACACTACTGTGTCATACTAATGGCCAGAAGCTGTGAGCAGACAACTGCTGGCCCCTTTGCACAATCCAGCATTAATTTTTTCTTCCTTTTTTTCAAATTTTCCTGCTTTTTCTACTCTTAGTGCTATAATAAGGTGCTGATGTAAAACAGATTAGATTGCTGCTGATACTAGCAACATGCCTGACTGTATAATAAAGATGATGTAGCCTCAGCACTGTAAATAGGTGAAATTTTACACATTAAATATGCATTCCATCTCTCCAAATTAACACTGCTCACAAAACCTATCTTCTACTTTCCTAAAAATGTAGGAAGAAAAATATACTTACAGTCACCTTTTGGCATTTCTTATTCTATTTCTTAGCCTATGTTCAACTACCTGATGTGCAAGCTGTAGCTCCCTTGAGTATGAATAACCACAAAATTCTTTATTTGTGATTTTCAGCATTAAACTAAAACTTGTAATATATTCTAAAAAAATCTTTAACTAGACCGGTGCTATGAATAGCAGAGAAATGACTAGATACAGCAGTTTATCAGGTTCTTTCTGATGTTTAACCAACATAAGCCCTCTCATGGAGAGAGCTCTTTCTTCATTGAGCACTGCAGATGCTTTCTGGACAGTTTTATAGTACCGTTTCACTGTGATATTTGAATATTTGCTTAGGTCATTCTCTGAGAAGAACTCTTGTTCTTTGATCTTAGCTTCTTGGTTCAAGACTATCAGAATCAGAGAAGTACTTGCAGTATCATTCTTACTGTCTGCCTCAGGTCTTTTGTGACATTAGAGTACGCTAGGACCATTACTGCACATTACTTCTACTTAATATGAATATCATCCTATTAATACTCAAGTCAGTTCCTTCTTGCTCTGAAAGGGATCTTCTAACAGCTGTTCTAGGTTGACTCTTGTTTAAACTCTGCTCAAGTGCTTATTGCGTATTTTCTTGGCTTCAGTCTTGCTTTCAGTGTGATTTATTATTTCTGAGATACATCCAAGACTACATAATATATTTCTGCAGTATTTCAGCATCTGCATTTCCCGGTGCATTACTGTCTTTCTTTACACTGTTGTCCCTGTTGCCCTCCACTTTCAAGCACAGTTTGTTCAAGTGTTTCAGTGCTTGTCTTCAAAACTTATTTTCTTAGTACTTTGATGCTAGCTTAACTCTTCATGCTTATCTAAATGCTGAGGCACTTTCAAGTGTTGGCCATTCAGTAAGGCTAAATTTCTTTCTGGCAGGGCTTCATCATTATTACAGCCTTGTTTTTGTTGCATCACTGCCAGAAAGTAAGCAGAGGAAGTGCCAGGTTTTATTGGAATATTAGGACTTAGCACCTAAATATCTTCTTGCTGCAGCCTTCTGCATATGTCCAGCATATCTCTTGATGCCTTAGTGCCATTACATTTCTTACAGGCTATTCTGTCTGTGAAGGATGGAAGACTACTCTATGACTTTTGAACTAACTCATTTTGCAGAAGAATGATCAAGAGTGTGATTCGTGTTTTTTCATCTGTTTCTTAA
>JAUBOD010000925.1:479048-489363 GCA_032353885.1 Nothura maculosa
ACAGTTGTGATTTATCCTTAACGAAGTGTAGAAAAATTGTCTATCTGTACTCAAATGTGTTTGTCTCTGAATAAGAAAGATGAAATTTCTGTCTAAAGAAAAGACTCAAGATTGCAAAGCCTAGTATGTCCCCAGTGCTTTTTGAATGTATGATGATGCTCTATCAAGGCTGAATCCCTGTTATGAGGCTGATGTGTAGAAGCATCTTAATATATTTTAATGTTTTCTTTGACTTCTTGGTTAAGTTGTGAATTCTGCAGTGGCGGAGAATGTGGAAATCATCCTTGTATGCTGTTGTTTGTTTTACCAATGGACAATTTATTTCTTGGTATGACTTTACTGGATATTTGTAAGAAGCTTCCTCTGAGCTGTATTTGACATTTCTTCTCTCTTTTAGTCTTGCTACTTTGGAGTGTTTAAAGCTGTCAAGTGAAAGAGATGATTTTAGTCTATCAGGCACGCTGACCTTTCTGGCAAAGCAAATGGAAGGTTTATAATAGATTTTACATGTGTGCTTTTTGAACTGTGCTACCATAGCTCACAATAATGTGTGATATACACAGCGTGCTGCAAAGGGTAAGGCTATGTTTCAGTCTATGCTAGAACCATTGATAATTGCCTTATCCTTCGTAAGTTTGAGTGTCTGTTGACATTTTGCCATTTGTAACTTTATTCCTTCCCTTCTGATGTTTTACATTTGTTTCATAAATGGCATCTGCACAAAGCTATGCCATAGCATAGAAAAGTGTGGAGGGGAAATCTAATATTAAGCCCTAAAGGCATCTGTTCAGTAACCTGTATCTGAGAGTAAGGCAACCATGCTGCCATCTGTTATATTTTCTGTATGATGGCTGTTGCCCTCATTGTGGGTTACTGCAGGTCTCAAAGGGCTCTGCTCACTTTTCCTTTGAGCCCTTTTCTAGAAAATAAAAAATATCCTGCCTTTCCCCTGTCACTGCACAAGCTGTATTGTAAAGATTCTTCAATTATAGCACATGTTAGTTTTAAGTAGAATTGATTTTGGTTCTTTTTCTATTGTATAGATAAAAGTGGGCTCTGTAAAAAAAAAAATAATAATAATAAAATAAATTAAAGTCTCTGTGATATTTCCAGGTACCTGAACTCCTTACATGAGTTTGCATAATGGGAATGACATTATTTGCTATTTATTTCAGGTATTTAGTCAAAAAACTCTTCTGAGAAACCATCTGCCATCTGTGCATAACAAAAGGAAGACATTCTTTGGAGCTGAACGTTATAAAACAAAAATGTAAAACAACATGTATATCTTTGAGATTTTTTTTTCAATCCCATTTCAACCTCTAATCTTTCATTACCTTTGTTAAAGAAAATCCAATCTGTGGAAAAAAAGTGACTCTCTTCAGTCAATATGCTAAGCGTGAAAGGTACTGTTGTGATCCTTTCCAAACAGCCCTGTCATGTCTTTGCCAAAACTATCAGGAAAAAATCACTACCTTTTCGTCTGCCCATATTTAGATTTAAAATTCTGACTTTTCTCTGGAACAAATTTTGGTCATCTTTTCTAAGTAAAGAAAAAATATTTCAGGGCTCTGTACATATAAGACTTTCATTTCTGAAGAAAGAAAAGTGGTTTGACCTTTTCTGAGCCCTTTTCGTGAACTGTAAAAATGTCCTCTTCTGCTCCTCTTCAGCTTCATTTTATTTTATTTTTGTGACAGAGAGAAACATTTTCTGCAATATGAAAATTTTATTAAAACTAACAAATCTTTCTTTTTTTTTAAAAAAAGGTATTACTAGACCAAATACTAACAGTGGAAGGGACAATTCTATATAACTAAGGTCATCTCTAGAGAGATTTTATCTGAACATACTCTATTTCTGTTTTGAGAGTTGAGTATTTCTACCCTGTGCCTTTAAATATTTAGAATTTATGTCTGTTAAATTTATTAAATTTATTAGTTTTCAGGTAAAGACCTCATTCATTTTTGTATATTAACTTTTTTCAACTTTATTCTCTGCAGCATGACACTGTCGCTACTTGGACACTTAGGAGCTCTGAAGTATGCTATCAGCTGAAGTATGCTTCATCAGCTGTCATAGCATTGGCCTCTTCTGAGGTTTCTGAGCTTTTCTTGCACAATGAAGGACTTTGCAAATAAATATCAGGAAAATTCTGTTGCTGAGAGGAGAGATTTAGAAGAAAAATGTAGACAAGTGAGGACAAAAGACTTTTTGTGTGTGTGTGTGTGTGTGTGTGTGTGTGTGTGTGTGTGTGTGTGTGTGTGTATGTATATGTGTGCTAATATGGAGAATGAAATCAAGAAATCAACATGAAATCTCCAGAGGAAGAATTTGAGCAAAGCATCCAAGCAAGACAAGACAGTTCTGAAATAGAATTTTGTTTGTTGTTAAGGTTAGCCTTTTAGCAAACAAAAATAATGCAAACTTGGTTCATTTTTATCTGGATTTTTTTTTCATAGTAGAAATTTTAGGGGTAATAGGGTAGAAAAACAACTTTTAATTGTAACGCAATGCCTGGTTAGGAAAAATTCCATCTGTTTTCTAATCACTTGTGTTTTTCTGCACTCTCTTTCCCTTCTTTCCTCTCAGTATTCAAGAACATATTGTATTTTTTGGTTTTCTTTCTTTCGCATTGCGATAGCTGGCCCAATTTGTTGTTCAACATGAAAATTGTCAGTTTCTGTAAATTAAGTTTCTGATTGTGGGTACAAATTCGTCTCTTCTTGGGAATGTTGCTAGCTATACTGTGGTTGTGCCCTGCCGGGCTGGCAGATTGGGAGCAATGCCTGGAATATTTGAAGAAAGAAGACTGGTATGTGGAGTAGTGTGAGAATAGAAGGAAGGTAAGAGGTAAGGAGATCACTAGTGACTTTATGGCAATTATTCAAGCTAGAAGTATAGTTTTAAACAGAATACTTTGGGTTTTCCTGAAACTCCGTAAGCCAAAGGATTCTTTCCATAGTGTGATCCCAAACCTGGGACTACCTGGCTCTACCTGGAAGTGTAGGGGAGAGAACCAGGCATCAGCTCACATGGCCACCCAGAGTTAGTTATCACTGTGTGCCAATTCCTCACAATTTTAAACAATTTTGAATTCTGAAAATATATTGATTTTCAGGTTTATATATTTCTACCAGATCATCAGCGTAGCAAGATATAAAGCAAAGTGTTAATGTTTGTAATTATTGTTTTAGCTGTTATTTATAGAGGATCATTAATCTTCCTTCAAGCCTTAATGTACTGGGTGATGAACACAATATTAAACTGGAGGTTCTCTTACCAGATAAATGAATACAGATACATTTCTTTTCACAGCATATTTCATGTATTGGAGAAGAAGATCAGGACTCAACACACCAAATTGCTGAATTCTGGTGACATTTTTCCTAAGACAACCTGGCAATAAGATAGGCATTTGAGTGAGTGTCTATGACAAATTGAAGTTTAGTAAACTTTTGGAAAACTTTGGGGAATGCTTGTTGAGGTGAGATTAACCCTGAAGGGTAGGGTGCCCTCAGCTGTATATAAGAGGTTAAAAGTTAAACAAGTGAATTAAATTGCAGTACTGAACTTGAAATTGAAATTAAATGTCCAAACCTCCAATCTGTGTAAGTTTAGATTCGCACCCAAACAGTAATGCCTAGAAAACATGACACTCCATAACTTTTATGTCAGTATAACTATAATTAAATATGACTAATCTTTTAGTAATAAAATGCCATTTATAAACAAAATAAATGATAAAACAACATCACTTTGTAACCTGGGACTGCAGTACTGCTCTGTTCTGCTCCCACATTTTTGACATCTCTGCAAAAGTGCTATTTGTTTTGTTTCTGATGTGAGTCTATCCAGCCCTGGAGAGGTCCAGAGCTAAAGACTTCCTGAAATGCCTCCCACATAAGCTGAGTGTCTCAAACAGAAGACAGGTTCTTTTGCAGAACCATTTCCCAGAATGATTAAAAAGAAAAATCTTTAGCACAATTAAAAGAAAAAAAAAAAAGAAAAATCCCAGCTCCTCTTAATTAAATTTTCATCAGAAATGATTGTTTTGCTCTGTTTTGTTTCTCCTTAGGAAATCACTGTCCTCACAAACTTAAAATGGTATCAGATGACTTGAATTAACAGAAATAATGAAGATAACAAAGTACCAAAAAAGGGTTCTTAAGGATGTTGCACAGCAAAGATGTGCCTCAAATGTGATTGAGATGGAAGAAAAGCTGCAATTTTCAGGACTTAATTCATTTTGTGGGGAGGGAGGGAAGAAGTCACTGAGATATATGAAGACAGTGATGGAATTTCTGAATTTTACATTATTCTCCTATAGATTTTCCTGGATGCTTTGGGAGTGACCTGACAAATGGAGGCCCTGATTATTGTAAAAGTGACCAACTTCCCACTTTTCACTCAGATCATAAATAGAAGCTGCACTTTAGCAGTAATTTCAAATCCTCATGGCACCACATTGTTTGAAGTTGATTTTTCCCTGACCCATTTAGTATTGCCTTCAGGAAATGTCAGGTCTGCCTGCTAAAATGAGGTCAAGTTCCTACAAGCTTTATATACCACGAGATGAAGAAAAGACTTTCCCAATGCCTGCAGTGTTTCCCATCATTTCATAGCTTTGACACAGGCAAAATATTAATAATCTCACTATTGATTAAGCAGTTACATTTAGTATTGTTATCATTATCTTTGAGTTCCTAACTTGGTAACTGATATTGAACATTTCTTTGTGTTAGTATTGAGAAAACATTAAGGTCTTTTTTGAGGCAAAATGATGGCTAGTCTTGCTTAGATCTTCAGTACAGGGAAAGAGTAAAACCCTTTACAAAACCAGAACTAATGTGTATTGGGGTGAAAACCCATTGCTACCATTCTTTCCTGACTTGTCTTTTCACATGTAGATTTTGAAATTCCTAACGGAAACACAAACCATTAGAGTGTGTGATGTGTAAATATACACAAAAAAAGGTTGAAAACAGCTACCTCTGAGTGGAAGGAAGAATTATGAGCACCCGTGAACTGAAGCAAGAGGAGCTCAGGAATTACAGGGTTGGTCCTGGGTAGCCCTGCTTTCATAATCACATCCATGGATCCTGATACTTGAGGTGAGCATCCCAAACACATAAAGATTAATCTCTAGGTCTGTGATATTAATGAGTCAGATTTGTAATGACAGTTGCAAATTTTCAAAAGGAGTAATTGTCAAACTCATTCCACCTCCATAAAAGCCAATGAGACTTTTGAAAAAATAATTTTTTTTTTTAAATCTCACCTATATCTTCCTGTCAGTGTGAAATGTACTTTTGGAGCGTCTTCTTCTTATAAAAGATGGATGACAGGAAAAGAATAGGCCCAAACATACAAAAATTGCTAAAGAAACACTGGTGGACTGAAAAACAAGTTGTGAGATCCATAATTAGGAAAAAGGTATGCTGAGGTGAAATGAAAACTGAGCATTAAAGAGATTTTTTTAAGAGATATTGCCCTGACCTTCACTCTCTAATTTGCTGACATGTCACCATGGCCCCTTGGTCAGGTTCTGAGAGCAGAACAGTCCATTTGATCTGAGTTAATCAAGGACAAGAAAACACTTTCCTTCCACTATTTGAACTGTTATATATATATATATAATTAGGATAACTTTGCTTAATCGAAAATTAACAACTGCTGTCACTGAAGTGCCAGAGAGTTCAGTCCCTGCTTCTCCCTACTGCAGAGGTAAAAGCTAGGGAAAACAGGTTAATTTATTTTGACTATTTAGTCAAGAACTCCAGAATGATACAATAAAGCAAATGTTGATAAAAAAAACCTGAAATAACCAAAGGTGGATTATTACTTAATACAGATTTCTGCATGAGTCCATTAATCATGACAAGGAGCACTTCCGTCCTTAATGGCATTATAATGAGGAAAAACTTAGTATTTAACTATGTTCAGCAATTGATAATGCTTGTGGAGTTAATGAATTGCAAAATACTGATATCTGGAAATACACATGTACAGGAATCAACTGAGATTTGATTATTTCAGTTCTAATTTTGGTAGCAATGTAATTTCCAGGTGTGATAGCAGCAAAGTGCAGATAATAATATACTTTACAAAGTACATTAAAAATATTTCATCATCTCTGAGGCTGCTGCTGTGAGATTTACAGGGTGATGGAAAATGGTGAATTGATGTTATCCCATTTTGCTGCTTCAGAATTATATGCTAGTGAAAGCTTGGGCACTAGTGAGCAAGTTTATCTACAAAATATTCTTATGAGGTGTTTTCACAGTTATGTAAGTATTGACCATTTTGCCGAATTATCTCAAGGTTAAAAATAGTCTTCTCCATGGATAGATATAAAAAATGGTGCTATCTGTAAGAAGTAATATTGTAATATTTTCCCCACTGTAATTCACCCACTGGTGGAAAATTAGGAAGTACCTTTTAGTTCAGAGTCCAAGAAACTCTACTGTTTCTTTTCTGTGTTTGACCTTGTCATCAGTTTATATCTGATTCAATTTTATATGCCACTCACTCATAATAAAATATGCTGTGACTCAACTATCTTAAACTGAAGACTTGTGATTTTCTAGTCATCTTTTTCATGACTTTAAAGCAAAATTGCAATCCAGAAAGCATCGAGAGAAATAAGGCTCTGCACCTCTGACCCCACAGCCTCTTGCTGGTAGCTCTGCTAAAACACTTAGGAAGGAGCTCAGTGCTTTTGTGCAGAAGACCTTCAGTGGGAGAAATGGGAGGTAACCCATTTCCAGGCAACGATGTCCAGCTCTCCTACGCTAACAGCATGCTCTGAGCACCGTCCCACGTTGCTTTTCCAGCCAAGGTATGAAAAGCAGAATGTACAAGCAATGCAAAGGGTCTCATAAGTCAGAGTGGGAGTCACAGACCTAGAACCTGGGGCTACGTCAAGAGCGGGCTTCAAGCACTGCTCTAACCTGGTCAAGGTCTCTACATTGCTTTCTCATTACTGGAAAGATTGAAAATGAAAGGGTGAGGGGAAGATGAAAAAAAAGGCCATAAGGCCATCTCTTAATTTGTAAAGCTAGCTCAAATTGCTGCACATTCTTAATTAAAAAAATATTCTGCTGGCAATTCTGAAAATAAATTATCTAATCTAGAAAATAAATTGCTTTGATTTTTATCATTTGACTTTCTTCTGTGAAAAATTAGTCAAGTGAAAAGGCATAATTATGAATATCTTATAAATATACCAATATAAGAATAAGTGTGTTTTCCTTAGCATAGATTCCTACATCAAGAGTATCACTGCGGTTTTAAAAAAGCATTTATAAATCTGCTAAGGGAAATTTCTTGGTCACTATGGTCAGATGACACGTTTGTATTTTTTTTATTTTGGTACATAGTTTTCTTCTCATCACATTTCTGAGAATAATATATATTTAGCACAGATGGTCATGTTTAATTCTGCATCAGAGCTGAATGCATTTGTATCCCAGCCGTCTTATGTTTCCTGCCTGTATTCTCTTTCTTTAAATTCTATAGCTATTGGTATGCTGTGAAAAATTGTCATCTTTTCCTTAGAACTACTGTGCAGCCAAATAATGATTTCAAGTATAATGTTGCTAGACTGAAATTAGATAAGATGTATTATCTTTTCTAAATTCAACTGTGATCTGCTACAGAAATCTAAGGCTGAGAACCAGAAAGCAAGAGAGAAGTGTCATCATTTCCCATTAAAATCAAAGGAACAAAAGTTCAGTAGTCATCTGTTCACTCTTGAATAATTAAAATCTTCATCATATGTAATAACAAGATGACCAACAGATAGGTAACAACTTGGGAAAAAATCTGCATAAAACTATTTTCTATGTGCCGTTTTATAATCCAAAATATCTAATTAATGAATATTTCACAATATGTTATGCTTTATGATGCTGGTTATATATATTACAGATACACTGCTTTTCTATTTGCACTCTCATTATGATCCCAGTTATCTTACCAGTATTTTACAAAATTGTGCAGTGTGACAAATGTCTTCTTAAAATATTATCATCTAAAATACCATAACATCCTCATGATCCTTAAAGCAAACTGTAGTCTAAGAAATGAGTATGTTATACCTCATTAACAAACCCAATGTCCTCCTCTTCTTAAAGGCAAATAATTCTACTTCTTATTTTGCCTACTCACAAATTTTCTAATCAGCTAGCCATGTATAAGTAGTATTTAAATTTGATAATATTTTGAACTAGAAATAAGTGATTATGGCAAGAAACCATGACAGAGAGGCATATGATAACAAGGAATTGAATCAAGGAGATCACTCAGGTTGGGTTTTGAGGTTGGGTTGCCTGCTACAGTTTAACTTAGCATCCAACTATAGGAAGGATTTGTTAGAATACATACCTCTTCTAAGGCTTCTAATACTGGATTATATCTGCGTGGAAACAAGTATGTAGGAAGGAAGGCTGCATAGCTAGTTCTCATAATATATACTAAGTAGGGAAACAGCCAGAGTATGCATGATAGATATGGAAATAAGATGTATTACTGGCAATGGAGACCAGATATAGTCTAGGTGTAGCTTCTTATGCTCTTAAATAGTCAAATGGATAGAAATGGAATAAACAATGATTTGGAAACCTTTAGAAGTATGGAAGTTAAAAGCAAATCAAAGAAACTTTACACAAAATAAATTTGGAGGAATTTCAGTAAAAAAACAGAAAATCAAAATGATTCTTATGGCAATGGTGCTGCCAGCTGTATAATATAGGTCATAGATTCCAACTTCCCCGACAAGTCCCAGGTACATTTTATTAAAGGTAAAATAGATACAATTTTAACAATATCCTTTATCTGAATGCAAAATAGCTTGGCTTTACCTATTAAACGTAAGAATCATTTATTTTAAAAATGAATACTTAAAAAATTATTTTGCTGGAAGGGACCATTAACCTAATTTCATAGTGAATATTTCAAGTGCATAGAGGTTTTGAAACATACTGAGAACTTATAAATGGTGAGAACTTGAAAGTCACATAAAATCAGAAATCTTTAAAGGCCTCAAACTGAGTGTGCTATTGATAATGTAAAGTTGTTTTCATCTGATGTCTGACCAACAGCTCTTGGGGGGAATGGTGCTTTGCTGTCAGTGGAAATACTTCCTTCGATCCACAAAGCTTTGTAAAAAGTTGCTTTCATGAAGAAAATACTGTTGATAGCCTTTTTGTCATTTTTAGCCTCAGGGGGTTGGAGATGGACCTACTTTCTGCCCAGCACAGAAAGTTGTTCTCTACAGCAGAGATTCAGCATATGGAAAGTGCCGTGAAGAGTACATTAAAGAGGGCAGAATGAGAGCATTTATAGTCTGTCCTCATATGACAGATGAGATAAACGTAGGATTTTGGTGTCTTCAGTGTTGCTAAGCCAGAACTTATTACAGCTGCTAAAGTCATGCAAAAATAAAATGTGTTTTCAGCTGGCATCCCACTTTTGTTGGAAACTCATGATGTGACAAAAATCTCAAGGTTATGACATATAGACTAACATTTTCCTTTTATGCCAACAGTTTTAAAGCCTATTGTTTTTCGTGAGGCATTCTTGAAAGGTAAACCACCAGTAAAGGGCTTATCTATGCCTTTGCCCTTGAATATACTACTGAAAGAAAAACATTATTATTATTCCTTTATGCAGTAATATGTTTAATAATGTGCCTAATTTCAAACACCCAAAATAAGGTTCTGAAACCTTAATGCATTTTACGTCTGTTTTCAAATCTGAAGTTTGATAAGCCTCATATTATTTTGTTAAATATACAGTTTTACAGTTTTTATTCAGTTTTAGAAAGAGTAAAGTATGTCTACTGCTCAACTTTCTGTTCTTACAAACCTCCCTGACATTTATTCTGGGAACTTGCAAGTCTGGCTTGTCTGACATTGTTTATAAAGAAGGAGGTTTAGCATGTTTTCACATAGCATATTTATTTAAGGTTATTTTCCCTATCCAGTAAGGCAACTTTATAATATAAAGATGAAACTAAATATTTTTAAAAGCTTGGTTTCTTGCACACCCTCAAAATACTATAGTAAATGGAAATATACCTTTTCACAAGTCAATAAACATTTTACTTACAATGGGGGATAACTTTACATTAGGAGAGGATATTCATGGAAAATGAGCAATATCAGTGCATGACAGGACACACCAGCAGAAGAAGTTATGGAGTTCCATAACTAAAAAGACTCCAGTACACCAAGTATGGAAGCTTGAAATTCTCCTGTATTATAAAACCATTATCTTATGGTAAGATAATATGCTGAGAAATCGTGTCTAC
>JAUBOD010000925.1:496470-517742 GCA_032353885.1 Nothura maculosa
TTTTGCATTACTTTCCCTTGCCTTTCCGTACCCTTCCCTTCCCTTCCCTTCCCTTCCCTTCCCTTCCCTTTGCCTTCCCTTCCCTTCCCTTTGCCTTCCCTTCCCTTTGCCTTCCCTTTGCCTTCCCTTTGCCTTCCCTTCCCATTCCTATCCTACCCTAGGCTATGCTATATAGTTTGCCATATGAAATAGAAAATTCTGACATTAACTGTTACTTGAGTCATAGTCAAATTTATTCTTAACATGAAATAGAAATCATTATTTTGCTTGTAGGCAAGTAAGTTTTACAAGTATTGGTCTGTCTCCAATTTATACTCTCCTTTGGCTCTTCTGTATTTCTCTGTACAACACATTCAATTATATATCCATTCCTATTACTTATTGCTTCTTCTTGTTCATATCATTTAACTTTTTTTGCTCTTCTGTACATTTTTTCTGCACATGCAGTTTTATTCACTCTTTTTCCTCATTCCCCATTCCTAATTTCCTATTTCAAATATTTCTGCTTTCTTTTCTACTTTTTAATGTATTTAACACCTCTTCTGTTCTCTGCATTATTTTCCACATGGACAATTTTATTCAATTTAAATATATCTTACATCAATTTTCTGCCAGCTGTGCATTATGTATCAGAAGGTATTTCACCTCTCAAAACCCATAGTCTGTGAACTTCTTTCACCTTTTTGAGGAGAAGTTTTTCAACAAGTTCTGATTTCTTAATGTTAGTTCAGCATATCAGATTCTGTTTATCAGTTTCATGCAGTGGTCTCCATGTGTGGATCCAACTGAAACAGCCATGGTTATGTAGATAGAACTTGCAGAGAATTAACTTATAAGCCAATTTTTCATTTCTTCAGTTAAACATGATATTTTACAGTAAAATATTCACTTTTATTTATGATACTATTTACTGCTCATTTCCTAATGAAAAATATCATCCCTATTTAAATTTTCTAGATGCAATCTGGTCATAATTTTGCAAGAATTGAAAGGCAATCCTTGAATTGTGAACTTGAGCTGTAACTACATAACTTGTTTTTGCTTGCACCATGAAATGCTTTTTTTTTAAATAAAGAAATGAATATCTTGTTTACCACTTTTTAAATATAAGAAACCTATAAATGTGAGGCAAGTGGCACTGAAAACCCATGAGCAAATTGTATTAAATTGCGGTTATTGTACTAGAGTGGCTTTTTTTCTTGTTTAGCTTGCTGCAAGCTGCAACTACTAAGTGTTCCTTTGCAATGAACTTTAAGTTTTCCAAAGGTCAAGAATGATCTCGCTTTTAAGTGGAAGAAAACCGAATGACATTTCATTGTTTGCAACTTCAAAATTTGTTTAATCTTACTTTTCATAAAGTGTGTTGACATAGTATTTGTGTACTGAGCACTTATATTTGAAATCACCATTATGTTTTCCTTTTCTGACAAATAAAAATACCACTTGTCATGGTGCTGCCCTTGATCTGTTTTTAGCACTATTGTATAGTACTCCATATAACTTCTTTTCTTTTCCACATAAAGATGACAGCTCTGCTGTGCTAGATGAGAAGGAATGTATAAAAGTGGGAAAGTCTGAATTTTCACTGCTTATTTTTCATCTGACACTAACCCATTGTACTCTAAATGGTACAATATTTCAGCTCAAGGATTACATAGGGAGAGGAAACTATCATCTATATGTAGTCGTTACTTATATTAGCATTCGTAAGTTGTCATCTAAAAGGAGATTCAAAACAGAATTTTGTTAGGCATATTTACCTTTAAATTGATGGTTATACTGATCATAAACCTGCAGAAGCTAGATTCAAGATTCTATTTACCTTCTGTTCACCTTCTGTTTCGTATCAGACTTTGGTTCAATTTTAGAGACTAACATTGGGCAACCTCAGCAAGTCAATTTTGTGTTTCTCATATGCAAAAGTATGTAAAAAGTAAATAAGATTTTAATACTCATCAGCTCTTAAATTTTCAAAATGTTTCTGATGTCATCTTCTTGAAAGGTGTTCAGTATTCTTTTAATTATTGAAAAAAATAAGTTCCTCCCTCTCAGGAATATATAAAGCTACCCAAGCATTGAGACTGTCCAAAGATAAGGACGTGATGGAACCTGGATTCAAACTGAAGTTCTGTAGGACAATTGTGCTCTGGACATAACAGGATGCAAAGTAAGTGGAAGACAATTTGTCTTTTTGGATGCTCTAACTGGATAAAATATCTTTCTTTGCTTGGACCTAGATCTGGGGACTCAGCTCAGCTTGGCTGCGTAAGTGGATGCCCCACTCCAGACCCCTTTCTTCCCAGCAGATGTCATGACATGGGCACCACTCATGCAAATGCTCTCTAATAACTGCAGACAACCATTTTCCCCAGTGATGCAACTAATCAGGTGGCCAAAAGAAAAGGAAAAACTGCTCTTACAAAAGAGGTAAGACAAAGTCTTTCTTCCCCAGAGTGAGAGAGATGAATCACTGGGAGACCAGTTCTTCCTTGATCTTTCCTGCAGAGTCAATTATTCATCAGCGATGGATGAGGCAGGGCATAGTCCAGATGATGGCATCTGTATTATCTGGAGAATTTTAGAAACTTGAGAGACAGTATTAGTCCAGTCCAGAGGTGCAGAAACAGGATATCAAATCCTTCCTCGTTCCTCTACCTTGTGAGATTTCCCTCTCTTTGGACTGTTGGCTGACTGGGAGAGGAATTAGACTGTCTGCTTTTCTTTAAGCTGATTTATATCTGTTCACTGCTAAAAAGACAATATATATAATGGATGTGCTCCTTAATTAGAGTGTTGTAAAAACTGTAGTTATAGCTCCTAAGTGAACTTTTAGGTCTGCATATGTAAGTGATTTCAGGTTTTTCAATGAAACCTCATAGGGGAGTAAGCTGGTCTCCAAAATCTACATTTTTGTGTTTTGTTTTCTATAATCAACAATATCTTCTAAATTATATATTCCTTATATAAATGTGCTTATTATAAGGCTAATGATGTAATTTGCATCACTAAAGTATTGGTGATATAAAGTTGATATAAGTTGATGATTTTACTTTCTTTTTAGTATCAGTCCCCTAAAATAATAATTATTAAATAGTAAGAAAAGAAAAGCAACATATTTTAAGTCTTTCATAAACAAAATTATTTAGGCGATTTCTTTATTATTTAGGTTCGTGGAAATACATGCTATATTGGGGACAAAAATGAAATTATAAGAGCAATTTGCTTGTACTACATACAAGGCAGACAAAAGCATTTGCTGTGCCTGCTTGTGATCTATTAGCAAACAGCGCATCCTTTGTTGTGTGCAATTCAAGTGATTTTGTGTTTCCTGTTAGTCTTTGAACTCACGCTTCATCTTCAGCTGTTACTTAGATATTGCAGCCAAAAAAAGATATTCTGCACAGACGGAAGACGATGAAAGAATATTTGCCGAGAGGCGAGAAGAAAACTGACTTGTTCAATGTAAAACAACTAGATAAATGAGCTTCTGCTCTTGTTTTTTATATCTTTCCTTCCTTTTCTTCTTCTCTTTCAAATCATCCTATGAAAGCGAGTGCAGAAAACAAGAGCAGAGCAAAGGACAGGGACTTTTTTTTTATAAATGGGTATGAGAAAAAGAGGACAACTGAGGAAGACTTTTGGCTGTCCATCCACCAGATAGCAACTAGACTTGCTGTGTCTACACCCATAGCACAGTGCACATAGAGAGCTATGCAGACATGTACTATGAAGCACCAAGGCTCAGAGTCATCTCAGCAGGACCTCACAAACTCCTCTATACCTGAGCTACCTGAGCACCACCATTTGTGTCTCTGCATCACAATTTTTTCAGTGCTTCCATTTCATGAGATAACCTTAGATGACAAATTTGCATTGACTATAGCTAAATTAGGTCCAGGGTTTGATTTGTCCAATAGGCTCAGAGCTGACTGACCTTTTTTCAATGTGTGGGCTGGCCTGCAAATGGCAGTGGATGTCTCCTGCCAACACTTGCCCGAGCAAGGCCAGCTGCTCCAAGCCCACTCCACATGGAGCCTGCGCTGAATCTGCCTATCCAGGGCACTATTAATCCACCTGGATTTGATTATAAATGGTTAATCCCTTTGGATAAACTTCAGATCATGGGGACTGACTAAGCCCCTACCACATAAGAAATGTCAGTATTCATTGAGTCTAATAGCAGATTTTCTGACCTAAAGCAGAATAGCTTGTTTTTGCTAAAAAAAAAAACAAAACAAAAAACCAACCAAATAAATAAATAAAATTGAATTGGGTTTCTGTCTCAATCAAGGATTACATTTGGAAGGATTTTAAAAAGTGGATTTAAAAGATTAATTTAAAATAATCTCTACAGTTCAATGGGATTTAGAATTCTATTAATATACATTTTTTAAATATTTTAAATCCTTTTAAATAGTAATTTTCTTTCTTTTTTTGCTTAAAAAAGCTTTCCTTCCAATTTGTATCATACTCCTAGTGTTATGATGTGTGGTTAATTATCACTTTAATTAATATTGGTTCATAGTGGTGTAGGTGACATTAATTCCTCTCCTATACATTTTTTTTAAAGAAAAGATCAGATTCTGACCTGAGGAAAGATGTTTTATGTCTAGTAGAGTGAGAAATCTATCCTCTGAATACTCTTTTTACATAACAACTTTTTACACTGGCAGCAATCAACAAGAAATGGTTTAAAATGCATAAGATATTGGGGAAAAAAGGCCTTTCTATTGTTTGGGGGATTTATTTTTTCTATTTGAGGAAAGCAAAATGCTCCTCAAATAGGTGCTCTTTTAGTTTTATTGGGTGCTTACTTTTTCTGTAAGGTTAGAAATGCTCACAAAATGCACTTAAAGCTAACAAGAATTGGAGCACAATGTATGAAAAAACGTGCTGTGGGTCTTTTAAAATGAAATACTCCTGAGGAGTTTCTTCTGAATGTGTTATAGGAGTGCTCCCTGCTCTTTCAGAGGATTTACCTGCTGATTCTGCCAGGCCTCTGCATTCCTTTCCTTTTTTTTTTTTCTCTGACTTTGTGGTGAAATGGGAGATATGGATTATTGAGCAGATATAAACCTTGTACTTTAGAAAATGTACTTTGGCATTTAGGTCTTGGATGTGTTGTGGGGAGGGGTGGTTGTTTTGTAGGCAGCCAGAGGATTTTGTGCCAAATTAATTCTGTCCTCTGTAGTGAAAAGAGATCATTCCAGTTGATTGTTTAAGAATTATTTTAAGCTTGCCATTAAGAAGTGTGAAAATCTCATTCTGGAAAGGGTCAAAACTAAGATCTTAAGCAGCCCGGTCAAGTTGATAGGAGTCCTAACCTAGCAAACCCAAGAAGTTTGCTCTGCCTTGACACTTTTAATAAGTTAAAGACCAGCTGCATTGCTGCTAATTTAGATTCCAGTCACAAAGGCAGAAAGCACTCTTGGCTTCATGGTGTTACAAATATGTTCCCCAGTCTCATGTATTAGTTAAACACTGCACAATTTTTCTAAATCCACCTCTAAGCAAACCTCTCCATGCCATTAATACAATATGCTGCTCATATCAGCTACCCCACTTATACCCTAATACAGACCTGCTGTCTTTATTGAACTGTTTCAGAGTCTGTGTAAACATCTTAAACTGAGATTGAGAGCTCAAGTTTTTACCATTATAAAAGTACACTGGAAACAGACCATTAAAAAAAAAGCCCCAAAATAATGTGTTATTTTATTTCACCATGTGACCACTTCTCCACTTGTGAGGACCTTGCCTCTCTGAAGCTGGGACCAAAGGAGCTGATGCTGTTGACAGGGACGGGGCTGCTTCAGCCTGCATGGGCAGAAAGGAGACAGCAGGACTCCTGGTGGATCCCCCTTCACTAAGGAATCCTCTGACACCTCCTGCCTACAAGAAATACCCTAGTAGAGAAATTATTCAGTTCTACCTTAAAAATTATTTATAATGCAAATGCTAGACCTCATTCAGTACAGGTTTGAAAAGACTCATCGCTTAATAGTCCAGTAATAAGTTTCCAAGTAACCTCATGTAGTGATAACCTTGGCATAACGTGCCAAGCAACAACAATAGCAAATGGTGAGTCCATTTGTGCATGCTAATAGTGCTGAAGCGATAAAAATAAGTAAAATCTCATATGTTTCCTAAAAGAAGAGTTATGAAACTCACTTGAGAAAATAACAGATGTTTTTGAGGGTGTCATGTAATTCTCTAGGGAGTTAGGCCCACGTGCAGGATGAGGATGCTACAAATACATTAATCACATTGAATCATAAGGGGAAAATGGAGCTTTAGAGAGCTCTCAGGAAGAAAAGATGGTAAGATCTCATTACAGAAAGAAGATAAAATAAGATTTCAAAAATTAATCTACGTTCTGTATTCTTTAGTCTTGTGTTGAATTTACTTTTTAGAAAGATTTATGCAAGTTGAATGATAAATGAACACACAGTAATTTTTAGTAAAAGTGGATAGAGAATCTCATTTCTTTTTAGTACTGTAATATTTACATCTATTGAAATAATTTTATTGATAACAGCTTAACTTCATATCACAAAGTGACACACAATGCTGTAATTTTTCCTGTAAAAGACCACAGGATATGGCCAATATTGCATATGACACTCCACAAAGACAAAAAGGTAAGCAGCTGCATTTGATGGAGTCATTCATTTTTGTCAGTGATTAAGAAAACTCCTTCTACTAGCAGATGCAGGTCTTTAAAAAGTGATGTTATAATGTGAATCTCAGCAAAGAGTTATTCTTTACTGAAATTCACATTACAACATTACTTTATAATTGAGGGCCCATAGCCCTTTTTAAGGCAATGTTTTCTTTTTAATAGTTTTCTGACTGCCAAACAGGCACTTGAAGTCAGTAACTTTATTATTAAATTCTAGTTTTATAGGTTCAAACTGCAGCAAATCATAAACCAATCTTCATTTGTGTTAAATTATGGAAGAGGAGATGAGACCCAGCAGAGAGTTCTTGTCTAGTGAATCTGGCATCAAGGCAATGAAAAAGCACTGTTTAGCTCAAAATGGGCTTGAAAATGATTTACACTATCAAATAAAGTGTGCTTCTCATTTATTGTTGCTCAGATATTAGTGTATATCATAAACCCAGCTCAGTTTGTATCTGCACGGATGCACTCCATTCAACAAAACAAAGATAAGTATTTCTGTAAAACTGTCAGAAAAACAAACCTGTTACTGCATAAAAATACATGCAGCACACAGAAAGCTTTATTTTAATGAATTTATTTTGTAGTGCTGATCCTAGGCTCCTAGGCAGGGGGACAGTGATTTATAACTCACAAAGCAGCAGCCCTGATAGGATGATGAAGGGTCGCCTCTCCTCATTATGCCAGGAGAGCTTCTTTTCATCTCTTTTCTTATTCTCTGTTCACAGTTTGCCCTTGGCACCATCAGTCACCAGGCAGCACAGTTTACAAACACTGTTTTGGCTGGCAGAAAATAAATTGTTCAGCCAATGACATGAAATCTATCAAATTCCTTCTAAACTGCATCTTGAAACCACCATTCAAGCCCTCAGACCCAGGCTGATCCATAGTTTAGATAACATGTTACTTCTGAAAGACAGATTCTTCCTCTCTCTCTTGCTATCCAAAGCAAGATGTATTTCCTTATATCTTTCTGTAGGCATAGGCTGAACAGCTTCCAAGATCTGTACAGGCTAAATCATTTGTCCCAGGACCTTTTCTTTTTTTTGTTACAGGCACTACATAGACAGCTTTATGGACAGACAGCATATCCAGGTTTGTCATTCACGGTGACATGTGAGTAACTCCCAAGAAGGTAAATAAGTAGCCAGACCTCACTTTAAAAAGAAAAGTTAAAACAAACAAACAGACAAACTTGAAATGTGACAGGTACAGATTTAGAAGCATAGCTTGTCAGACACTGTCTTGTATCTCTTTGACAGAAGCCACATAAAGGCATTTAAAGTATAAGGCAAGACTTGTTTGAATGATTTGGTATGTCTTGCAAACAAATGAGCGATCCGCAAATGACTGAAGCAGCTAAATAGGGAACCAGGTGCTTGTATATTTTATCTTAAAAATAAATAAATAAATCTGAATTACATATATGAACAGAAGAAAGAGTATACACTCTGGTGTGACTTTCCTTGACAAATTGGATGTGACAGTAAGCTACTAAAGACAGACTAGAATGATTAAATAAAAGACAGAATGTGAAAGGTATTAAGACTAAAGAGAGTAAAGCCTTTAGAGGTTGTACATACATATTTTCTACTGTTGAGTCTTGAGAAATACCATCATTTGAGATGATACCATACCATATCTTGAGAAATATCACACCATCGTAGTAATCATCATTATTGTGAAATATGGGCACCACAATCAGAGAATTGGTGCTATGTCAGTCCACATTAATATTTAATTTTAGCAATTAGAACCGTCATGAATATTATCTTAATAACTTCCTAAGATTACCTTCACAAGAGGATGAGCCTGAGGTCATTGCATGATGATGAAACCTTTTACAGAATGAATCAAAAGAATAGAATATGTAGTTTTCAAAGCTTTTGTTCTGGATAAATTCCTTCCATGTGTCAATAATGGCTTTCCATTAATAATTGAAAATAAAAAGGTGTATAAAGTAGCCAGGGCAAAAGTTCCAACTTGCTGAGCAATATTTCTCAAAGTTGTAGTAGAACATGTAAATGTGTCTCCCAATCTCCTTTATTTTATCTGCCTGTGCTAGTGATGCTAGGATTGCAGAGTACCCTAAAGGCTATGCTGATAGGTTCCACAGACCACTTCTGTATATATCAGGCCATCCAGTCCCATTGTATGTGGACCCCAGAGCCTGTATTCCACATCGTACCTGTAGAGAACTGAGTATTTTTGGCTGAACTTAAACATTTCAGTCTTTACAAAACTGAATGATTGACTGTTGTAGACTCAGTGCAAGAAATGTTTTGATTTCCAATATTGTGATCGTGTTACAGACATCAAGTGCCTGAGGCGGTAAAGCCTCACTACTAGTGAGGGGTTTAACTAGTTCTCCAGTCTGGGCTTTCTGGATGTTTAACCCTGCTGTGATTCAGAAGGAATGGGTAAAATCACTCCCTGGCCCAAACACTTAATGTATCACAAATAGACCAGCTACAGCAGTTTTAGTTTAGTCTTGTTTTCAGCTTCACTAAGTATTTGGAAAATGAAAAACTTGACAGAGATTTTGTTCCTTATCAGGGAAAAAACAGGATGAGTAGAGTGCTTATTGTAAAAAAATCAGGGGAGATTCTGTTACATAAAGTCATTTTATGTATAAAATCCAACAAAGGATAGAGGTATGTGCTGCTCTTGGTAAGTTTGATTAAGCACTATGTAATATCTCTCCTCTTCCTCTTTGTTTTAGTGATCAGACTGTCACAGCTGTCATAGATCTAGCTCTCAGACTGTCTAAAGTATTTGTTTTAACAAATGAATTTGTGCCTTGGCAGCCTCCTCAGGTAACTTATGTTGGTGGATTTAAAATTACTACTCATACACTTACAAAAATGGCTTCTGGTGTCCATAAAATTTTCTTCTTATCTTTCTGTGAGCAGTGAATTTTATTGGATGTTTGTTGTTGTTATTCATTTTGAGGAAATTATGCATCTATATTTTCTATATGTTTTATATAACTACATATATTTCATCGTATGTTATCTCTATATATCCAGTACAATTTTATTCTGCCTCTTTATAGTAGTGAAGATCTGTGGAAAATTTATCTTCTGGAAATATTCCAAATTTATCATGCAAATATGGTAGTGGAAGGAAATATCTATGTCACCAAATGCAGCATTCAGTCAAAACAACATTTTTTGACATTGTTCACTTCACATATTGAAAAGTTTTACTAAGCAGCAACGGGTAAAATTGTAAAGTTTGGTTAATGTGCTTTAAAGCCATTTTTAAATACAAATGACCAAAATGATTAAGAAGCATTAATAATTTTTAATATGAAAAAAATCCCCCAGCTTGACTTCATTTGGTGAAGTCTAGTGAATGTCTGTCTGCACACAGTTAAGTGATAATAATCTTTTAAAAATTAGTGACTTTTGCTTGAAAAATACTTTTTAAAAAAGGTTTTTTCCCCCTAGGGAATATGTTCCACCTGACTGCCTGCTTTTAAGGATGTTCTGTTTGCCTATAGGCTTTCAAAGGATATTTTCAGGTTTTCAGTTCTAGTCACTATTATTACACATAAGAAACCTATATATATATTTATATATATATATATATACATATGTATATATTGCTATTGGAATGTTTCAGAGTGTACTCAAATTTTCTTAGATTTTGGGGTACTATTTCTTTCAAATAGATGTGACTCTATGGAAACAATTGTTTTTACAGGGCTTCACCTCTTTCCTCTTTGACAGTAACCAGAGGTTGCAGTCTTGCGTAAGATACAGATGTGTGCAGCCATCAGATAGATGTCACTGAACAATCTTTTGCATGTTTTTCATGGAAAGTGGCCAACATTCATTGTGACTTTTGTGTCACAGCAGCTGCTGTGTTGCTGGATCCCTTCAAATTGAGAGATGCAATCCGCTTCTTCCTTTCTTTGAAGAAAGATTCTATGCTGGAGTCCTTTGATTATTTTCCCCATCAAATTACTTTAAAAAAATCTTGGCTTCTAATGCTCTATAACATCATAAATATTACTACTATTTTATTGGAATGCGTATTGAAATCTTGACACAATAATGACTTTGTCTATATGTAGTTCCTTTTGGTATAAGAAGGAAGATTGCTTTTCTCCTTCTAGAAGTTAAAAATGAGTGGGGGGAAAAAAAAGACTAAGAACTGCTAGGTGTAAATTCTCAAACACGTACAAAGAGATAACTGCAATGTCACTTCTCCAAAGAGTTTATTTTGCTTGAGACATAACAGGGACAGTAAGATCCAAAGAGCTTGAAATTTCCTTCACTTGGCACTTACATGGGTCATACATAGTTACCAAAAGCATGTAAGATGTTACCCTGAATTTAAATGTGGAGGTGTGATTTGACAGCAGCCTACATGGTGCTAATGCCTGTGCAGGTTGCAAAGCTGTGGAGGACTAAAGTCTAAATCTTTTTTCAGTCTGTTTTGGATATTGAAACAGCTGGAAACACTTCAGAGTCCCTGCGAGGCAGCATTTACTGCCCCACTGATCCTCAGATCTGTTCTTCATGCAATATAACCTTGGGTCTCAATGAAAAGTCTTTATTGAAACTTCCACTTCAGATTATAGGCTCTGTAGGACTGTCAGTTGGTACCCAGGATCAGTCTTTTCCCTCTACTTCTTGCTGTGTGGATGCAAAGGTAACCAGGTATACTTGTGAATATGTCATTATAATTCTTTAATTTGTATTTAGTTTTCCAGTGTGCTGAACTCTAGCTCAAAGTACATTGAGGCCATTTCACATGAAGAACTGCAGAGTGTACTATCAAGTAAAAATTAGTTATACATTTTGACTAAAATTACATAAGATATTTTATCCTGATCTGGCCTGTAATACTTTATATGTATGTAACTTCAGCAAATTTCAGCAATACTGAAAATATTACTTTTAATCAAGTATCACTAGTAATAGGATATTACTGGTTATATGGAACCTGGAGGAATGAATTCGAGATTGCTTATAAAGACTGCAGACTCCTGAGTTGTGCTCAGCTCTATAATTCTAACAAACAAGAAGCTGTTAATAATTTTCAGACATCAGGCAAAATTAGTTTAGCAAATAACAACTGCAAGCGTGGAATCATATGTCTAACCATGTTTTCCTCTAATGACACTACTTGTGAATAATGCAGCAATAATCTAGACCTAAGTATATATATGTATGTATTTTTTTTCTGTTTTTCCAGAATGTCTTGGTCAAGTACATCAATTATTAAGTATATCTAAGTTTGGAGGATTGTTTACTTTGTCTTTACAAAAAGGGTTTTATACTATATTTCATGGTCAACTCCACTCAGCCTTTTGATGATTCCTTCTTGGAATATTCATGTTTGGTCTGATTCTCATTTTTGTGTGGGATTTCTGACTGAGAAAGAAAGAAGGAAGAAAGGAAGAAAGAAAAGAAGGAAGAAACTAGATCTGGTTGCATTCTTTAGCTTGGTCAATAACTACCACTTTTAAAAGTTGATACTGCATCTTTGAATTGATCCTTTTTTTTTTGCTTAGAATCAATTAGAATTATGGGCTCCTCTCTATGCCAAGCAACAACAAAAAAAGATGTCACTGTCTACTTCTCTTTACAAATGTCCCCTCAGCTCTGCTAAAAATAGTTTCCATATTTTTTAACTCATTGATTTTCTTCTGTAGTACTTTTATTGTACTTCCGGCCTTGTCTCCTAACTAACATTATGTCATGTTTTTAGGGCATGAAGAAAAAGAACAATAAATCTGAATCCATGACCATAGTAAGTGGCTCAAGCAGCAGGTAAACTGTCAAAAGAAATAGGAAAGACTCTGTGATGGAGAAAAATCGATCTTGGTGTTAGACTGCTCATCAGTGAAAACTCTCTTTGGTCTTAGCCACCTTGAATGTGACATTTCCATCCAAGGCAAGTCTTGTTTAAACTATATATTTTTGAAATCTATCTGACCTCGCATTTTCATTAAACACCTGTAAAATTCCTTCACAAAAATGTATCCCTTTGGAATATAGATTCAAACATTCTATGTGCTATCCCTAGTCATCCATCTCTGATGATAAGTTCTTTTACTTGCTTTTTAGTTATTTTATTGTATTGTCTTTTTTTACTGATGCTATATTTTTATATATGTTTAAAGATATAAATTCCCATATGTAAATTACAAATATGATGTCCACAAATTGGTTTTCATCTCTTCCTTGAAGGTTTTAAACATTTAACAAGGATTGTTAGGCCTTTTTTTTCCTAGGAAAATCACCACAAAACATTTCGTAAAATGACATTTTATGCTATCAATTGTATGGTAATTTTTGAGTTTTACATGCTATATTACATCATGAGAAAAGAAAATCTTTCCTTAAATTAATGAGAATAGAAATTTATCTTGTCAATCTAATATATAGATAAAGTAAAAGAAAATCTGAAAACAAAGGCACTGTCAAATAAAAATGCTTAATATCTGTTGCAGGAATCTATTTTCTTCTCTTTTCCAAGTAAGAAAATTGATATGATAATCTCATCACTCTATCTACTGTCTGCTTTTCTCTCCCCTAAGTGCATGAACTCTTCCTTCTCCTGTGTCCCTATGGCAGCTAGGTCATGCAGAAGGGGACCTCACTTACCAGATCTGTCTAGAGCCAGTTAATATAAAGTAGACTTTTTTATTCCTGGGAAAAAAACCCATACTTATTCTCGAGTTAATTTTTTAAAACCTTCACTTTTAAATCAAACTGTCATCAGGCACTATTCTTAACAAATCTACTTTATAAGCTATTCATTAGATGTCCCCTAATAAATGACTGACAAGCCAAATCTGAAAGGTTTCCATGAGTGATCTGTCAAAATGTAACATGATTATCTCTCAAAACTTAGTAGTTACTGTCAGGAGGATTGTCAATTGTTGATCTTAAATGGTTTGCCTAGCAAAACCTATCTTTGAAATCATGTCCCTGGGACTATCTGCCTAGTCCATTTGGGCTTCAGAATGGCTCTCTACTCAACCCTGGAATCAAATATTTTAGACTGTATTGAGGTGAGCTCTCCCCTGAACTCTGCTTAGGTATTTGGGGGAGAGAACTACTTGCAGAGTCCAAGCAGAATCCAGGGAGTGAAATAACAATTAGACAAGCAGGGTTGATTTTGAGGGTGTCCCCCATCTAATTTACCTTTATTCTGATGTATCCACTAAAATATGTATCATATCTCCAGTAACTCCAATATATCCATATGAAATATTGACAAAGCATACGCACAGCTCACGTACAAAAAACTGCACTTATCCCACTCTCAAAAGTAATAAATATCTGAAGTAAAAAAAAACTTCCCCCCTAACAGGAATAGCACTTAACATATAATTGTCTCATTTCTATGTCAGCTTTATTATAGGTTCGCTTTCATATGGCATAATATTGACTGATTTATATTGATAATATTGATAGAAATTTTGTATGTGGAACTGAAAGAGCAGATGATACTTCTGTTTCAAGTCATGGGTATTATAGGCTATTTCACTTCAAAACATATTCTCCATCCTTTGTGATTTTATTCCAAGTTTTCAGAATAAGACTACGTAATTTTAATATACGGTGATCCTTCAAAAACATATCCTATAATATTTAGATCAATTGTGCAGCTGCTCAGGTTGTCATTGAATTAACACAGTAGAGAAAGAGATTTTTTTCCCTTTACTGAAAAAAAATCAAGTCTCAAAGCCATTATTCATTATTTATTCTCTTAAAAGTTCATGTATTTTTCTTTAACTTCTACATGAAGGTTGGTCTATATCTAGAATTTACGGATATATTCTAGCATCATTATTTCGAATTAAGTTCTCTTGTGATCTGGCCTGGATTAATCTTACCTTGCTGCAGGCACCTGAATTAAGAACCTCATTGTTTTGTATTTCTTCTGTAGTCACTTAAATCCTGAGTTACTCTGTGGAATTGGTTATCTTTCTCTCACGGCTTAAAGAGAATTTAGGATGACAAGGCTCCTAATTAAGTTACTTAAGGCAGAAGACAAAAAACATAGTTGAGCCTGTATGAAAGCTTAGCCTGAGAAGCAGGGGGAAAATATAGAACACTAATGTAGAAAGGAATGTCTTTCAGTCTCACTTAAACTGCTTGGGATTCATTTTAGAAATGCTTTGTCTTAGCCAGGTCAAGCCTTTCTTCTAGAGGGAGTGTTCACACAGGAAGATATCATAGTCACTTTGTGGGCCTGTAAATATCCATAAAATATACTTTTTCAGGATTGAAGAATAACACAAATATAGAATTTAATCAATTAAATTGCTGTGTTTGCCAAAATCAAGCTACAGTATAGCATATATTTTGAACTAAAATGGACTATGTATTTACGCTTATTTGCAGTTTTTGCTCAACAGTAATTTGGAACAGAGCTTTTTTTGCCCTTTTTTTTACACCTTTTTTCCTATGTAATCTGAATAGGTTTTCCTCTGTAGCTTTTTCAAATTTAAAAATTAGATTTCACAGGTCAAATAATATACTGCTAAAACTGAGGTGTTACGGGATAAAATCACTGAATAACGGAATGTAGGAAATACTGCATTTCTTGAGCAGTCAAGAAGTATTCCACTCTCAACTTTATCAGCCATTAAAAAAGTAAGCATTTTGCTCAACATTGGACAATGCCATTGAGTGTGATAGCTTGTGCTGAAAACCTAGCAAAGGAAACTTCAGTGAAGGAACTGGAACAAGCTAAAACACTGCTTATTGTTGAAGTACAGGGAACCACACAATCTTCTTAGCTTACTTTAAGCAAACCTGGACATTTAATCAGTCAGATCTCTCATTGCTTTACACTTCTAATTTAGGAAATATAAATCTAATGAATACTGAGAATTTCTGGCTTAGGAAGCTATTAAAATAATGAATTATTTCTTTTGAGAAATAATAAGGGTTTTAGTTAGACTGTCTACAGTGAAGTAAAACAAAAGTAATAAGTGTATGAAGTTATAGTGATGTAAAATCAGTGTGAATGAGGTCAGAAAAAAGGTTCTAAATATATTCTGTGTTGCAACTGCATTGATAAAACAAAGTTGAAAATTTTAGATAATATAAACTTTTTTATAATCGTGAATTTTGATAAAACAAATTTTTCAATTATTATTCAACAAATATTTCATTTTTAGCCTTTCAACTACTGAGTTGTTTTGCTTTTATCCTCTATTCTTGAGGCTAGGTGCTTTAAGTACTGTTTACCTTGCAGTGCTAATCTTATTCAAGTGCTTTCATTCTGCAGAGTCACTGGGGTGAGTAATATTTGAATCCTTCAGTTGGTATAAGTTGCTTTTGAAAAAGATCCTCAGTAGAGTAAAATACAAAATTAAACCTTTATAGTTTAAAACAACATCCATTCTGCTCTCAGTACAATCAATTTACGCAAAAAAATGAATATAAATCCTTCTATTTTACAAGGCATTTAAACCCCATTACAAAGATCTGTACAACACAACGCCTACAAAGTACGTTTTTATATCTTTGCCTTTTGGGGTTACAGAAAAATTCTAGAGTACTTTGTCATCCTATATTCTTTGTATAGCAACCAATGAAAATATTAGATCAAAGTGTTCTTCTTTCCTCTAGAAGGATAAAAGTCCTAGATATCTATAATACTAAAGACCAAACATTCCTTTAAAGTTTCATCAGGTCACACTGGTGGCACCTTGTACTTCACTGTGTAATATACTGTCATGTCACCTCAGATACAGTGGGAAAGGATTTGGCACAATGTCACCTGAGATCATTATGGTTAGAACAGACTATCTCTAGCTTGGGAAAAGTAGGACAGTTGTAGAAATATCTCAAGGAGAAAAAACACAGATTGTGATAGCTATTGTTTGGAAATACTTAGAAAAGTATTAAAAAAAATTACAGTGCAACTAAGCAAATATGATAAAAATATTCCCTTAAATAGGAAGTTATGAGAAAAAACTCTATGTCTTTAGGGAAAAAAGTTTGATAAACTATGGAAGATTATCCTCTAATCATAAGGGTATGTTTCCCAGTGGCAAGACAGCTTGTGTCTCTTTCCTAACATCCTTATAAAACCCTAGGTTAGGAATGCTTTTCTTTTTCTTTTCTTTTTTTTTTTTTTTAATAGATTTTGAGATATCTCTTGTTCTTTTGGAACAACGGTAAGATTATAGTTCTGGTAATTTTGTTATTCTCTCACCCTCCCCCAAGCATCAGAATCAGAATCATATAAAACAAAAGAGAAAGTCAATATTGCTGTATCTCAACATGGAAAACACCAAATATTGCAGAACATCTGTTATTTGTGTGTTCACCAGGCAGGTGTCATCTGGTGAATTTGCTTGAGTGCTTTGAACACTTATCAGTAGACAGACCATATACAGAACTGAAGTTGTCACGTTATATACATATCAGTGGTAATTTAAAATTATGTCATTGCTTTCTACTCATAAAAATCAGTACCCTTTAATTCTGCTTGGTCATCTAAATCTAAATTACATTTTGTAAAGGTCAAAATATCAGGAAACATAAGAAGAAAAGCTCTGATTTTTCTTGTCTAGTCTTGTTTTATTCAAGCTAACTGTAAACGAAATAACTTGGCACAACCCCGTTCATACAAAATCAAACTAAATTTGAAAAATCATTTCTTCACAGAATGACAAAAGCTGGATTTTTTTTCAGGTTGATCTGATGTAGTTAAGGATTCAATTCTTCAGTTTGGTTTCTAGTGAGAAATCATAACAGACTATTTAGTCAAGAATTTTTTTTTCCTTATCTATTTACATTAATACCAAAGTAATCATTTTTAGAGTATTAGGTAATTCTGAAGTCTTGAGCATAAAGCGGCAAAAAATGCGCTCCTTGCTGTGCAGACCGTTCATGACAAACACAGCAGGAACAACAGCAAAACATTCATTTGTTCAGTTCAGGAGATCTGTTGATCCTCAGTGTCACCAGGAAGCTTTACAGCTGAACTGGAAAAAGGAGGAGGAGGAGGTCAGCACATCCAACTGCTTTTATTATTTTTTTAACATAAAAATTCTCTCAATTTTGTATCATCTCTACCCTAATTCATAAACATGTTTAAATTTTAAATATGCTTCCATATTAAATTTTAATAAGATTATACTCTTTCATGAATGAGAGAGGTTCTGCGCAGTGAAATCAAAGGCAATTTCAGAGCTACACATGCACATGGACAGACTAGTAGAATAATTCAGAATGATTTCTGTTCATGGATTATTCCTTACTGTAGCTCAGTTATCAATAGAGTTTAAATTATATAGTTTTTATGCATTATATCATATAATATTAGACACTCATGTCTTTCTGCAATAGCCAGTAGCACAAGCATTACCAAAATATCTCCTTATTAAAAATTTAATGAAATGTGCATTTCTGATCTTCAGATTTCAGAGTTTTGATTTAAGCATTACTTAGTCATAAAATTCATTGATCCTTGCTGTGATAGGTAAACTTATGGAATAAAAAAATTATTGGGACTTCATCTGCCTTCTATAAAGTGATGACTGAAGATTATGACAGGAAAGAGCAGCTCTTTTAATGGTTAACATATGCAGCTTACACCAGTAAAATCCGATTATTCGGTTTATGTTTTCAAATACCTGAAGAAAAACATCAGACTCCTCAATCATAATTCTGAAAGAAAGTCATGGGTGAAAGTCAAAGTACTTCCAAGATTAATTGTGGCTACACTGTGATATGTCTCCAGGAGAACATAGATTTATTTAAGAAATATATGTATTATACCATTGGGAGTTATTATACAAGTGTATGTTTGTACTTATACACCTAAGCTTTCACATATATGTAATAGATTAATGCCACACTAGCATTTAAAATATGCACACAGACATAAAGTTCCTACATGATCAGAATAAAAGAAGAGAAAAGAGAAAGTTCAGAAAAATGATATATTCCTTGAATGTTCCCAAGTCAGAAGACAATTTTTCCTTTTCTGTAATATCTGATCTAATTCTAATTAGGACAAGATGGTATAGCATTCCCAGACAACGTGGTAGGAGAAGAAGAGACACTACTGAATTGATGGAGCTTTTTGGAATTTTGAAAGTCACGGGAAATTTTGAATTCATGTGCACATACAAAAGCAAGAAAGGTATTTATGAGAAAGAATGATCCTGGTAATTTCTTTTTAAAGGTCTACATCCAATTCAGGTAAAGTAATGGAACATTCTTAAAAATAAAAAATAGATCACTGAATTTCCAGGAGTATTTCCTTACAGAGAATGTGTCTTCCTAAGCAATCTACTTTTTGTTGTGTTTTCTTTTTTCTCTCTATTGTAATATTTAACATAATTGTAGAATTAGTGACTGGAGTGTACCCAGACTTTATGCATTACAGCTGGACTCCACTAACTTACCTCATACTGTCTACAATATCTGCTTTGGAAAAAAATCCAAATTGTTTTGGACTGTAACACTAGCCCATACAAACTGGTTGAAACACAAATCCTAATGATGTATGGTTGTGTAGTGAATTTCAGGGAGGTGGCTAGTAGCTATTTCTGTGGAGGTTATACTTATCACATGGATGTGATTTGCTATTTCTTTAGTCTTTCAAGATAACAACAACTAAATGAGAATGATAAATTCTGTTCCTTTTTGTTAAAAATTGTGAGAATCATAAAGGCACTTTCAGAGTTGGACTGTTTTTGGCATTGTCAACAGAAATTAGAAAGGGAACCTGAACACCTTTCTCAGCTTAGAGGCAATACCTTTGGTGTAGGCTGTTGGTGGGTCATGGTGATTGCACACTGTTCAGAGATGCATTTTTATTGCCTACAGCAATCAGGCTTAGAAAATCCTATATTTCAGTAGTTTTCTACTGTGAATGTTATTTTATAGTTACTCTCTTTTCAATTGGGTTTCATCAGAAATGGTGGAGGATTCAGATCAAAACACTGACTATTTACTTGCCTGCATTCTCTTCGTAAGTGATGAAGATCTAGGCGAGAGTCAAGGCAATGGTTCAGTTCACCCCTAAATAAATACTCACATGTACACCACCAATTTAAAGAGATGCTCTTAGCTGTCTGCACATAGAATTTAGACACCTCACAAATAGCCACAGACAAATAGACTCTGTAATTCTAGGACATTACAAGTAATATTTCAGTTTTATGACTCCCAGCTCTGAAGAGGAGAGCCTCTCATCTCAGTCCTTAGCTTATCATAAAGGCTGATGTCATGTATCAGAATATATTGCTGAAACACTTAGGAATTAGAAATATTTGTAGTTCACTATCATTAATGTCTGCAGACATGACTTCCAAAACAGGGGCCAAAATGGTGATTATATTTTGCAGTGCTAAAGTATGGTCTAAATAGTTTCACCACTGGGATGAAAGCTATTTAGAAAATTAAGCTGTCTTCTACTCTTCGCCAATGACAATGGCAAAATCATAACCAGCACAGCTTTTTTGTGTAAATAATTTGGATGAGGAATAGTTATAATACTATAATAATTATAAATAATACTTATCAGATGATCAGGTTATTCAGGACTATGAACTATGAAATCATTTAATTAGGTATTGAATCAAGTTTAAAGCATATACATATTTTATTACTCTTCCTAACCCATCATCAATTTACTTAAAGATGAAGAATTCTTGCAAATATATCTGTCAAGACATGTGAAAATAATTCATATTCTTTCTGGGTCTTAAAAGCAAATGAAAAAACCTTGCCACTTCCAAATGAGAAGAAATCAGATTAGAAGAGAGATTTTTTCACTGAATCCTTAAGAAATCCTCACAAGATGCCAAAAACCTTTCAGCTCTGCTTCTCAAGCTCTTGTTCCTCACAAAATAGTAGCAAGCATCAAGTTTGAACAGGACATTAAATCAACAATCAGAGTTCAGCCTAAGGCACAGAATAGAGATTACATTAGTGGTATTAAGCTGTGACCTACTTGCAAGATCCTGGCCACAGCGAGAAGTTGCTCAAAGTGCTGCTGTCTGTGCTGTTTTTAACACAGTGAATTGCAAAATATTTCTGACCTGCCTTTGTGGCACTGGAGGAATGGATGGGCTCATTATCTCCAGAGGAACACAAATAATGCTGGTGGATACCTGCTGTTCTCCTTTCAAGGTATTATGGGCAAGACCTTGAAAAGGGATTTCATCCTTGAAGTGGATCTAACTACGTGTATTGTTTGTCAGACATTCTCTCTTCTCTCCGATATGTCTACCTAGGACCCTTATACCCTTAGGATTATAGCACTATGCTACTTAATATTGATTGACTTCAATAGTCATTCAGCATTCACCTACTATTCCTGTTTCTCAACAATATCTTTCCTAGATGTCCATCAGGTTTTAAGAAGAGAAACAGGCTACTGAAAGAGACAGTCTTGGGCATGTATTTGAATGACACATTTTCATAGCCCCTTCTCATCTGATTCAATTGCAACCATGCTTATAGGTTTAAAAATAGTTTTTAGGCTGATACATATATATATGTATATATATCACAGAATCACAGAATCTACAAGGTTGGAAGGGACCTCTAGAGATCATCTGGCCCAACCTTCCCGCTCCAGCGGGCAC
>JAUBOD010000925.1:517842-542290 GCA_032353885.1 Nothura maculosa
GCAGCCTGTTCCACTGCTCTGTCACCCTCACTGTAAAGAAGTTCCCCCTCACCTGCAGGTGGAACCTCCTGTGCTTCGGCTTGCACCCATTTCCCCTTGTCCTATCACTGGCCACCACTGATAAAAAGTTTAGCCCTCTCTTCCTTAAAATCTCCCTTCATGTATTTATACATGTTAATAAGATCCCCTCTCAGCCTTCTCTTCTCCAAGCTGAACAATCCCAATTCACTCAGTCTCTCCTCATAGAAGAGATGTTCCAGTCCCTTAATCATCTTTGTCACTCTCTGCTGGACCCTCTCTAGAAGCTCCACGTCCCTCTTATCCTGGGGAGCCCCGAACTGCACACAGTACTCCAATTTAAAAATATATGTATTTTTAAAGCAGGACAAAAAGGGCTACTTAAAAAGATGGTGCTATTTTTGGCACCCTATAGCACTTGAGACATCTGCTGAGTCTCCAGGTATGACACAGGACCTGCTGGCTCCCAGGGCAGCAGCTGGATTTCCTAAGGTAGTGCTGCTGAAAGATTGTTGAGCTGGTGACTCCAAACAGGAAATGTCCTTCTCCATGTGTCTAAACCCCTACTCTCCTCCTGGCCATGGAATCTCATAGTTTATCTTGCTCCAATTCTAATAGCCAACTGAATTTCTCTGTTATTCTCTATAATGCAAGTCAACTAACACTACATAAAAAATGACTATTTTTCTTCCAGGTTGATGGAAAGGAGAATCAAAAAATTCTGGAGGCTGCACAAGGAAGTAGGCAGGTCTTTCAGACTTTGAGCAGCAGGTGAGAAGAGATGGATAAAGGAGGGAGAAGGAGGGAGAACTGAGAAGTACAGGAACAAGGAAAGAGAGAAGCTGCTTGCTTGCAGCAGCAGCAGCAAGCTGGTAGATTTTTCCCACTGTCTGGACATGCAGGCTGATATAATGAGTAGAGGGCTGGAAATACTAAATGGATTCTGCTCAAGAAGGAAAATGCTAAAAATCTGAACAGTCCTGTACATCTCTTCCACTACATCTGGCTAAAAAAAATCTGCCACTGAAACAGTATTTTCCCTTGAGAAGGACACAAGTCCCTGATGTGCCGAGATTTCTATGGCTGGTATTTACATTATAAGTCACTCTGCTTATCTCTTGATTTAATAAAGGAGGGAGAGAGCACCCTGAGTAATATTCTAAGACAGACATTATTCACAACTGAACATACATTTAATATGTGACAGACATTTTTCAGCCATCTGGAAAATGAAGAATATATATGATATATAAGCACATCAACTTGTTTTGGTAGACATTCCATGATGGAGTAAAATTGTTATATGGGAAGTTTTTATGAAATGCTTCAAGCATTGCACATTGACTAAAAATGAATGCCAGAAAGATGTGGCAAAGCAAAGACATCTGTGTGATGTTAGGCCAATGACATTCCTGCTAATGGCTGCTAGAAAGCTATCCACATTTCTTTCTCGGATTTCTTCTTTGTAGTCATTTTCTCTCTATCATAAATAATAATATTGTCCTAATTTCTACAGTTGAATGTGAAGCCTATTTTAAATCTATCTTTCAATTTTGTTTAATTTTGCTTGTCAAGATACAGTTGTCCTTAAAAGGTTAGAAAGATGCAAAATTTATTACCGGCAGTTTCAGAGTTTCTGATGGAAATCACAAGTACCTATTATCCCTAGGTTAATGATAGAAAAGCAGTAAATAAAACTCTTGAAGTCTCTATTGCATCTTGGATGATGAATGTCACAGTTCTTGTGATAAAGATTAAAATGAATTATTATACAGGTGTTCCCATTGAACAAATGAAAGGCACTAAAACACATCAATAACTAGCCAGCCTTTCTTCATTTCAGAGAGTTACCTAACAGAAATACAAAAAAAAAAAACCAAGAAGACAAAACTTATTGGAAAAGGAAATACTGCTACAAAGAATATATTTTTTTGTTATTGGCTTCAAATCAGATACTTCACATAAAAATTCAGTATAATCTTAAGGAAAAAACAAACATCTATTTCTAAAAGCCAATGATACATCAGGCAGCAAAATGTGCCCAGGCTTAGTTATGTTGTGTGGGATGCCTCTTGTCTTGAATCATGGAGTAGTAACATTTTTTTCAGAGAAAAAAACTAGATAAATCTGAGGCCTCACTACCAGGGAATTACATAGTGCCATTTTGTCAACTTTTAGAAGTACAGACGCAAAAGATTTTACAAAGTAAATCAGAAATTCAAATAAAATGAGAAGTCACTTTTACTTGATTCTGTGGGACAAGGTCATTGTGTCATGATGTCTTAGCTGTATTGATTTCTAAATCCTGAATAACCTGAAGCAGAAAAAGGGTAACAGGGTTGTTAGATAAAGGCAGTTCTGGAAAAGGACAGGCTTTGCATATCTACTAATATTTTACAGTGAAGAAGTCCCTTGAAAAGCTCCAAAGTCATATTTTTCTTTAGCCCTTGCAAAATCTGAGCTTTGTATCGTAATTTAGTATTTAACACTTCTGTAATATCTAAGCCTTCCTAACTGCAGGTTTCAAATTTGAGTAATTTGCAGTAATTTTTTTTCCATTGGAAAGAGCAGTATATTAGTGTATATTAGGCCAACTAGAAAAAAAACTCCTGTTTGGTGGCAGCTTGCTCACTGACAGATGTTTCTGAGAGCTGTCAGTTGGCCATTTCTTAATTTGCTCAGTGTGTGTTGTACTGATATTTCTTAGGGGTCATTATTAAATCAGCTCAACTCTCTAATGGTGGAATGCAGATTCCTCGCTGAGTCATGGCCAGCTGTGCTTGAAAATGTGTAAGGTGATGGATGCTTATTTAGAGAAACGCCAGTGAGCAGATAACAGTTCAGAAAGGAAGAGCAGCTTGGAAAAGATCTTGCTTTCTAAACTGATGGAAAAAAATAGTTGTTTTGTGCAGCAAGGGACAGCACTACCAGAGTTGCAATGTGCTTTCCAAATTGCCAGTAATTCCTCCAGAATTTTATCCTATTTTTAAATGGGATCTATTCTAACTGCATTTCACTAAAAATTCTCCTTTGAAAGCAGTCAACAAGTTTTCAGATTAAAATTTTCAATGATTAGAGGAAAAAAATCTTGACTACCAGTAGTTCTTTTATAAAAGTTTGTTGTTAATAAAGGGAGAAATGTTATTTGAATTTGAAAGACTTCTTATGGGTCAAGTATTTAAATAAGGACCTAGTTTTCATATTAGGAAAACTTTACTGGCTCTCATTTCTTCCTTTATCCCACTTGCTTGTGAAGACAGAAGCTTCAAAAGTAAGACTCTATGAAGATAATAATATAAAAGTCCTCCCACTTTGCACTGCATATAAAATTATATATTTTCCACCTCTGACTTGCTTTTAAAAACAATTCTGCCTGAATTTTTCCATAGAAAGATATTTTAAAGACTGATATTAATAAGTACTTGCTATATAAAAGTTTGAATATGTGACATTTCACAATTTTTGACATATTCTTCTAATTCTAATAATACATATCTCAAAGACATTTGTTTTAAAGCAATAAAGGTATCCATTTTCTCCAGTGAGAAAGGTACAAAGATTTTTTAAAGTAGTGCTGACTTCAAAATTAGAGTTATTTATTGATGGAATTTAATGTGGAATAACTTTTGAAATAGTCATATAACATTTCCAGTGTTCTCTGGAAAATAATAGATTAGTGAAGTAAACTGTGACTTAATCTGGGGATAAAGAATATGCTGTGTGTGTTTTTGTTTTTAAAAGACAAGGTGAAAGACGGTTGGGCACACAGAATCACAAGTTTAAGGTAATCTATATTAATATTTCAATTTATAATAGGTACGATTCTCAAGCCTTAATTAAAGGTATTAGATTGATGACGAGAGCAAAGGTATGGATATAAGAGACCTCTTGAGTTTTCAGAATCCTTCTTGTAAAGCTAATGGCTTTCATTCTGAAAATAATAGGCCATTCTCTCTAATTCAACTTAATTGCCACAAGGTAAAACAAGACCTTGAAAACAAGGCCTTCCCTCCCTTCAACATTAAACTAGATGTCAGATAGGTGCCTATGGGCATCTTCACTCAGTAAACTTAAATTCTTCTTTTTTTTTTTTTCCGGAAATAAATGTGTAAGACTTTTTCAGCTGAAGATAGATTTCCCACAGTTGCTTTGGCCTCGTTGTTTCACACATTCTCAGCAAGTTTCTTGCTTCCTGCATGAATTCACTCACTGGCTACTGGTAGCCATCCCACGAATCAATTTATAGAGACTGGATCTTTCTTGAAAAACAAATTGATTGTGTTTTTCACTATCTCTGGTTTCCCCTCCTGAGCCATGGTAGTTGCTAAAATTCGAACTTTTAACTCTTGACTTCTGTCTTAGGTCTATAATCCTGGAACGTGCAGTCTGTAGAAGCCACAATGTGATTTCCACCTTCTATACATCTGCCACATAATGCACAGGATAGTGCCTGATCGCCCTCACAGAATATTTTCTGAAGGTTTCTTCTGTTCTTAAAAATTTGCTTCAGTTTTATTTCTTTACAGTTTGCAAGCAACTGGCTTTTACATTTTCAATATGCAATTTTTTTGGATGAGTTACCTCTGAGTAAGGATTCCTGGCCTTTGAGAGCAGAAGAAAATCATTATTTCTGAACACTTCCCAGTACTCATGATACAAGTTTGAGGGAAAAACATATTTACTTTATCCCCAAAGAACTCTAGACAGAGAGTGAAAGGATTTTTTTTTTCTCTTTTGTGAAGTTTATTATAACTTTCAGGATCCATGAATTTTTGAGTTCTTTTAGGAGGAGAAAGTCTATCCAACCCTCTACCAGCAATATGAAATGTAATTGTGGTAAGAGAGGACTGTGTAAATTCAATTAACTCTTTCATATTGAAGTGGACCTCAAAATAAAAAAAATATTGCATGGAAATGTAGAACTAAACAGATAGTTTTCAATGTAGGGAATGTGGTGATTATGATAAAGTGGTTGATGATTTGTTCCCAGCTTATTGCTGAAATGCTACTGAGAAACTGCTGTATTATGCAATTGATTGTATAACTTTTACTAACTAGGCTTTCAACATGTCCACACAAGGCCAAAGAGAGGGGAGCATGATAAATCTGAGCACCTGTGGTGTGGCTAGAGCACAAGGTAAGCCTAGGAGCTATCTCTTATCTTTCTGTGTAGATACCGCCCTCCAGTAGTATGCTTGTCTTTAGCTACTTACTACCCCAAAGGTACAAACATTTCTAGTTGTCTTTTCTCCAGATGGTAACTTGAAAAGATCAAAGACCATTAAATGTCTACCATTAAATGGTGCCTTCGGTCTTAAATTAGCAGTTACCTCGACCAGGTAAAGGACACATTTAATCTGATTTTACTTTGAGTCTCCCTTCCACACTCCACTAATAAGGCTTTTATTTTTTTTCTTCATAGCTGATCTTATACAAACTGATCTTTTGTGCACGAATAGGTCAGAACCAAATAAGATACTTTTAATGAAAAAAAAAGATGGAAAAATAATACTGGGGAAAAAAAAAAGAAGACCATTTTAATATTTTAAAGATCATAAATGATTGTCTGAAATCCTATTCTGTGTCCTTTCTTCTTTTTATGTAGATAATTTTTTGTTACCTAAGGGCTAGAAGATTTTATTTTTGTCCCATCAGATTGTCAGAATCACAAAAACAGTTTCTAATCGACACTGATTGCAAGGAAGAGACCTGTCTGCTCAATCATGAGGCATGGATCAGCTTAGGATCTGTACGTAGCACATGATGTGAACAGGAAGGCATTTACTTGACAGCTTCTTTTCCAAGGGTAAATTGCCTATAGCTGTAGTGCTTTGTAAAGGCACTGAAGAGTTTGGGACTCTTTTTCATGTACACACAGTCGCTTCTATTTTTCTTCCCTGCAGTGCTTTGACCAAAATTAGTGATTCCTCTTGATAGAAAAAAAAGGAAGTTTGGCACATTTTTTACTGTTTGCATTAGTAGTTTTAGCACACCCAGGCTGGTATTATTTGTGGTCCACAGCCACAAGATGAAAATTTCAATGTCAGGCCATGAGGTGTAGAGAACAGGTCTTTCATAAAGAATATATGCATATCTAGAAGAGAGGAAGGAAAATTCCTGTTAATATAGAAATACCAACACATAGATTTTTCCATAGTCCCAGACAGAAAGAGGTCCCAATATGGGACACAACAGAGTTAGCTTACTTAGCTAGCCCCAAACACCCAAGAGTATTTCCTGGCCTCAGGGAATGAAATATACTCTGAGCTTCTGTTTTCTTCATAGATATTCCACAGAAAGTGGAATATCAGCTTCATCACATTGCTGCATTAATTTTAAATGGCAAATAGTTGATGTTGTGTTATAAACACGTAAGAGAGGTTGCATGACAATTGGAGGCCCATAGAGAATATTTATATTCAGAATACATTAGGAAATTTTCTTGGATTGCCTTTAGTCTATGACATGCTTGTGCATTCTTGCTATGAATGGTGGAAAAAGTATTCACAATGAACTCATTAAGACATACTCATGCTGTATGTTGTACAGATCTCCTTGCCTTCTTTTTTTTAGCTGTTAAATGTTTTTCACATTTAAAAGGGTGTCCGACCTTTTCACTGACATGCCTGTCCATTTCATAGTCTCAGAGTTATTCTCCATTCACCTAGTTTTCATTTCATTTACATTCTGTTAACACAGTTTAGATTGTTTTTCCATAATCATAATATCAAGTAAGTAGTGATTTTAAAGAAGGCAGTAGTTTAAAGATGTACTATAATGGTTTATGGCTTTCTATGTGTAGTTTCTGAACTTTTGCTTATTTAAATCTCTAAATCATTTTAGCTAACAAAGAACTACTTCAGTCTTCAAGCTAAACTCGTCTTTCCTGCATATAAACAGAGGAAGCTGGTTATTTCTCTTAGAAACTGCCTGATCAGTCATACTTAGTACTTACACTATTTTACAAATGTCAGAAGCACCAGAGAAGTTGTTTAAAATACGAACTTCTGCTTGCTCTTATGTTGTCCTATTTGTCTTTCTACAAACCTTGATATACATCTAAGTCTTTGAATCATAGGCCAATGAAGCAAGCAGGATACTTTTCATTAATTTAAATGTCCTTAGATTAGATGTTCAGCAGAGGAAAGAGAATTCAAGTTTCCAATTTGTCTTACAATTATCTCTGTCATTTTTGAGTAATATATTACCATCTAACGTTACACCTTTGCTGAAAGTGCTGAAGGACCTTTTGCAATGCATGTCACCCAATATTGGTTGCAAGCTCCGTTTACTGTCTAATCAACTAGTATGTGAAACAGTTATCCCATTTCTTTCCTGGACAAATGCTGACATTACTCATAAATGAGGAAAGAATGTAGGGAGACATATCAGCATGAACTGGAGCAGGATGCTGGTCTTCCTCAGATGACACAGAGTCCATGTTCTGCTGCTGCTAACTGCTTAAATCCACATCAAAATATCAAAGGAAGACCTAACTGTTAATGGCTTTGTGGTAGAGAAAGAAGATGCCTTGAAAAAGGGCACTGTCTCCCTTGTAGGCCTTCCCTCTTTTTTATCCTAATGCTATCACCTGGAAAGGTTGTCAAAGTCAAGGGAAAACATGATGTTTTATGGTACAACTACAGATGAGAGCATTAAGCAAAGAAAAGTCCTTAGGAAATGGTTAGTCAACCTGTAGCTCCTCTATACTCAGGGCAGTGTATGCTGTGTAGGAACTATTTAAACCTTGCTCTTACAGACACAGTTGTCTGCCATTAATCCCTATTTTCATTCAGCAAAACAGTGGATATTTCAGGAAGATGGAGAGACTCTGCAGAGTGGTATGACTGCAGCATGAGATCTCTGGGGCGAGTTCAGAACACTGTTTTTAATACTGAAAAGGAAGAGGTGCCTGCGGGGGCACAGAGAAGATTGAATATCAATAGGGAAAAGTTACTTTATTAGCAGCTCTTCACTGTAACAGAAGAGGAAAATTATTGAATTAAGAGGAAAAGATAGTGACAGTAGTCCCTTAAGGGGTACAGCAACTGGTGTGAATGACTCATGTCACTTAGGGGAACAGGAGTCCGGATGTACATTCATTCTCTTCATCTTTACACAAAGAAGGGATAAAATACAGAAGAGAGATTACTCTGCAGAGGTAGAAAAGAATACCAGAACACACAGGAAAGGATATATTCTACAGAAAGGACAGCTCAGAGGAAAAATTGCTATCATCTAGTTGTTCTTTTTCTTTTATTATGGTACTTTATGGAAATGTAAGTGAGCAGTATAGTCTGCAAATTTAGCATCATACATAGTGTGAAGATTTAGAGTTGGAGATAACCTTGTTATTTTCCTCAGTCTTTCCATGTTCATTTCAAATCTCATTAAAATGTGTCATGACTGGGGAAGAAAAAAAATCCTGCTTATACCTAGGTTCTTTTTTTGTTTCCTGGGAGGATCTGGGTAGAATTATATACTTAAAAAAATGCTTTCATCTCTTTAAATTAACTTTTATGCTGCTACTTCATCTGTCTCCTCTATTCTTTCTGTGCTTACATTTATCATTGTGCTGTGAAGTTATGTTATTAGAGGGACAACATTTATGGTCTGATGAAAGAGAAAATAGGCAAACTGGATTGCTATACAGCTATGGTTTCTAGTCACCCTGTGCCTAGAACTTCAGGGGATCCCCTGCCATGTAGGACAATGACAAAATTTGACTTTATTTTTGGCTTAGGTTTGCCTAGGTTTTGCCTGTTCTGTAAAAGGGACTTGTACGACCTATGCTTGATCCTGTTATATAATAAGAATTCACATGTACCAGAGGGAAGTGTTTAGAAACTAGCTTAGGCAGACATGAGATCCAGGCTGCATTAGAATTATGCTTTTCTGAGTCAGTGGTGAAAAAGAAATATGGTCACTGCTGCAGTGTTAGAGCTGTGAATGCTGCTGCAGGAAGGCTACATTGTGCTGGCAACTGGATACCTTTATTTTTTTTTTTTTGTGCACTGAGACAAGGGAGAAATTAAAAAGCAAGTCTTGCTTTTATTGTACTTTGTAATGGGAAAGTACTTTGTACTTTAAATATCCTTCAGGAAGTTCCACGGGAACGATGTTACATTTTGTGCTAAGTGACATGGATTTTATACTTGAAGTCCAAATAGCATAATGAGTGCTAAAATATTTGCAGTTTTAATCCATGCAGAAGGATGTTTATTCCAAAAAAGCAAGAGGGAGATTTTTTCCTCATCTACAGACTGATCTTTAATTCACGGAATCATCTGAATCTTGTAATCATTTATAGAGTGTACCTACATGCCTTTTTTTTTCACTGTTGGACTATATATCATACAACTAAAGGTTCTAGGTAAAGGTTATGTAGATTTTTTTTTCTCTTTTCGAATTTCCTTAAAGCTTTTTGCAATAAGCTGTATGGTGCACCTGAGTTTAGTAGCAAGACACTGAATCTTGCAGGCTACTTTCCTGGTTGGTTGGATATTTCTGTTTTCTTGCTGCCCTTGTCCTCACAAAATAGTGTATTCTTTAAGTGCTGGCATCTCTTTAGATTCAGTACATGAAGCCTAACATATATATCCAAGGTCATCTAATTTCACAGTCATGCTCCGTTCTGGGGACATTTTGTTCTGGTTGGGAGAATTTGACTGATTTTGGAGACAACATTGTCCTGCTGTTGCCTCAATGCACACTATTATTCTCAGAAATAGTGACCTAAGTGAAGAGAGTCAGTCCCACCCAGAGTCTCTCTCTACTCAGAAGACGCACAAAGGAAGAAGTCAACAAGTGTTGAAAAAAGAGAAAATTTCTTTGCAGAGAGGAAGAGGAAAGAAAGACTCTAACTGCAAATTTCTCTCCACTCTTTACAAAGACCAGCCCCCAAAGTGTCACTCTGACACTCATTTCCTTCCCAGGTTTCAACATTACCAGCCAAAAGAGCCCTTTGGCACTCTGTTAACTGCCAAATATTCTGTCCCTTTCACTTTTCAACAGCCTCTGCAAATGTTTAATATGGCACTGCAAAATGACTGGTAAAAAATTCAACAGCATTATTTACTGTGGTACTTTGATGTTTTATTGAACAAAACCATCTGCTTGGGAATGTTTTCCAACATTCTGGGCAAGATCTGGAATTTACAGCTGCAATACAGCTCATCCGGGGGAGTTTCGCTACAGAAATGCCACCCAGTGTATCAAAAATATATGAGGCTCTGGAAAAAGAGGAATTATGAGGAAGCTATTTCCTGCCCTCCCATGAACATGGACAACTGACTTCTTGATGAGGAAGGTCCAGAATAGTCATGATTTTTGTTTTTTCTTTCCAGGTTGATGGCAATACTGTTTGTACATTTGTGATTGATTTCTTAACTGACTCTTAGCTGAGTTATAGACATCAGTGGTTTATGTGCAGCTGATGGCAAAATGCATTGTAGGGTGGATTTATGGGTGTCCTATTAAGACCAGAGTAGCAGACAGAAGATGTAACTAGGTGACATTTTCATTCAGTTCTCTGTTGCACTAAAAGAAATGGAATGAGAGAAATAAATTTTAGCTTATTTTCAGCCTCTGAGTTACTTGTTGCTTTGAGGCAAAACAGGAGGCAGCTGTTGATAAAAGTCTGAAAAAGGTCAGAATAAACCCCTGAGTCTACTGTATTTGTAATGGTGTATATTAGGACAAAACTGAATTAGCTATTTGTAAATACTCAACTATTCCTTGGTTTCCGTTGCAGCTTTGGTCTTTCTCAACTAAGTGAAATAGCATTAAACAGTTCTCTGACAATTTCTTGGACATGTGAGAATAATAACAGAGAGCTGGGCCTGTTCAGCCTGAAGAAGAGAAGGCTGAAGGGGATCTGATAAGTGTATACAAAAACTTTAAGGGAAGGATTGAGGAGGATGGGGCGGCCTCTTTTCAGTGGTGGCTTCTGATAGAACTAGAGGAAATGGCCACAAACTGATGCACCAAAAGTTCTGCAGGAACTTAAGGAAAGACAATGAGGGTGACAGGGCACTGGAACAGGCTGCCAAGAGATGTTGTGGAGTCTCCCTCTCTGGAGATCCTCAAAACTCCCTTGGATGCAATCCTGTGCCATGTGCTCTAAGTGACCCTACGTGTGCAGGAGAGTTGGACTAGATGGTCTCTAAAGGTTCCTTCTTCAAGCATTCTATGATTCTATGATAAGGAACCAAACTCTGAGCTGACATTCTGCAATTTTCATTAATTATGCTTTCATTCTCTGTTCAAGCAAGGTCTTTTCTGAACAGCACTCTGGAACTATGCTCTCTAAGGATTTTAAAGAGACCAATCACAGAGTTTTTATCTGACTATGCCTAGTTAAATTGACAGGACTCAGCATTCTGTGCAATGAAATGAACACAGTCTCAGAGTCCTCTACTTTCAGAAACTCATCTGTATTTAAGACAAGGGATTATAAATTCTGATTCAGAATATTCCTTTGACTCAAATCCCTTGCAGTCCACCTTAGCCATGAACACCTTAGCCACAAAGCATATTTCCTGCTGACTTGCAATAGCCTAGCAGATTAGGAAAAACAAATGCTATGGAATCTATCCTGAATAGGCTGCAAACCAGCAGTGTTTAGCTGATAGATAGTAAAGTCACATACATACTGCTGGATCTGCAGAACCAATTTTGAAGAAAATTGGTTCGGGCTGGGAAATTGAGTGTTTCCCTGTGAAACAGATTTGTAAAAGAGCAACATGAAGGCATAACAATGTCCTAGCCCTGAAGTTACCAGTGACAATAGTAATGACTGGTAGCTTTTATGTAAGTTTGGTTACCAGCAGAAGAATTAAAAACACTTCTATTCTTCCAGCTCTATGCTGGACAAAACTCACATGCAGCGTGAGACTGAGTCTCTCTAGCAAGGTTAGTGCAGGGACTTGTCCTGTATAAGACAAAGCCAGAGGTTATAGAAGCATTAAAAATATCGCTATGTTAGGCTTCTGCTCAGAGCATGGCTAATTTTGAATCCACAATCTGGTTGTTCAGGGCTTGTCCAGCTTGGAAAATTTATGAGTTTGATGATTGCACTGGGCATACAGCTAGCCTTCCCCTGGCCCAGTCCTTCTGGAGTCTGACACCAAGGTGACTTGCTGGGACAGAGATGTCAGAATCTGTGACAACACATCAAACCATTTTAACAAAAGTAATACGATGTTTTGATAACTAGAAAAAAAATACTTTTATTACTTTATTTTTCTTGAGAGGACTTGGCAACTCAATCTCTGAGTCTGAAGCTTACAATTTGAATCAGAAATGTTATTACCTTTAGAAGTTCTTGCACATTTTTAATACAATTAAATTAATCATTACTGATGACAGAGGAACACTTAACAAGTCTTTAATCTAAACAACTCTGTTTAGATTATGACAACATGACAATGACAATACTCTGGAATGTAAGACTTAAGCTGCAGCATCTAACAAATCTGAATCTCTCATTTTGAACACTTCATGTATTTTTAAACAGAGCCACTGAAAATATTTTCCTAAATCTTTATGCATCTTAGGTAACTAACTTATATTTGTTTACTTTAAAATAACAACAAAACCTCACCGAATGAATAGCAAAATCTAATTCTGAACAAAAACACTATAAAACATTTATTAATATATTTTTTCAAGTCAGAATTATGTGTATTTTAAGTTGGTATACATATTTCATGAATCTAATAGTAAAAAAATATATTTGTATACCTATGAAACGACTATATTTTCAAATTGTATCTAAATAATTTTTTTCTTATTTTATGTATTAAGAATGATTGCCTAGAATTTACTAGAGTTTCCTTTAAAAAGCAGTAAAAGTCAGTATAATGCTATGCAATAGAAAACAGTATCAGGATATATAGTATAAAAAAAGGATGGCAGAAAAAAATTGGCTATAAAACGGTCTTCATATTAATGGAAGGATATCTCCAGTGACAAAAAATCATGCTTTGTGACAGAAACAGCTTTTTTTTTTTTTTTTTTTTTTTTTTTTTAAATCACTTCAGCAAAACACCACAGGGACGTCAGGCCAAAGACAGCTCCTCATTGCTCCTTTCAGGTGGACAGACAGATGGGTCTTGAGAAAGCAGAATGATGCAACTCAGTCATCTCAGTCATATTTTACAGAAGACTTTCCCATCTTTATCTATGCCAGGAGTAAAGAGTTGAAAGATTGCAGTTTTATAAAGCTGGACACAACTTAGATATATTTTAGATATAACTTTACAATTTAGATATATTTTTCCCCTTACTTACAGGCAACCCCTGTAAGATTGGATCAGGATCATTCATTAACTGTTTTTTTAAGTTTTCACATTACTGCATTTGAGTTTAGTGTACATGTAAAACCGGAAATGGGCTCCCCACTGGAAAGACAGACAAGAGACAATAATATCTTCTTTATCATTACTCTTCCAGCCATCTTGGCTGCCATTAAGTTATCATGGGACAAGTGAAATCCATTTTGCTACTGGTCTGGATTCTTATAAATGGCTCCTTGCTTCTGCTAAGCTCATGTACCCCACAGGAAAAACAGTTTTGATTTCATTGTGGACCTAAGATTTTTGTCCATTTCAGCTTTTGGTAAATTTGACTGCATACACAACTCTCCACAGACAACTGCTGCAAAGTAGTTAATGGCAAAATAAAGACCTACAGATGCTAGTGAAGGAAAAGGGGAGCTAAATTATTACACCATTTTTGACCCCCGACTTGAAGTCTTGAAGTTTCCAAAATTCTGGTTAGTAGCAAGGTCTTTTAAGTCATCAGCACTTGAGCTCTCTTTCAAGCAGGTGAGTTCAAAATCTCGGAAATATCTCTCTGCCTTATATTTATGAGAGTGAAGACAATCTGTGCTTACATTATTCTTTCCTAGTAACCATTTTTCAAGAAATATTGAGATGAGAAAATTCAGAGATTGCTGGGAAATAACTAATAGGCTGACAGATTCTTTTAAGTCATAAATTGTATCTCAGTGATAGAGATGGTTGGGTTAGTTGTGCTTTGGTAAAAGAACAGATATTCTTTATGGTTTTGAATAACATAAATGCAAAGAATGGATCTAGCATTAGCAGCCTTTTTTATCATTCTCATGTGAAGTATGCAAACTAAGGTCAACTCATAGAGAAGCATAAACATATTTTCTTTACAATTCACTTTGAATTCAGAACAATTCAGAAATCTTGAAAAGAATCTCCTGTGCTAAAGGAATCATGACTCAGGTAGCTTGAAGTAAACAAAAGTCATCAGTCAAAAAAATACCAATCTGCTGCCTCATCTATTGCTACCTTTTGTGCTTTCAGTCTTAAATGCATAAATGGACAATAAAAATATGTGTATTCAGGTTTGTTTCAGAATATAAAGGACCATCCATTCACACATTTCATCACTCTCACAGACTTTTGAAGGCGTTAGACTACTTCTTCAGAATACATGTGCCTCAGAATCTACTATGTTTTTATTTTTTATTCTGCTAGAAAGATATTTAATCAAAGCAAATGCACTACAGGAAAATCTCCCTGACTGCCTGGCTTCCTCTTGGAGTTGCCAGTGATGATAGAATACATAATTATATGGGCCATGGAAAATGCTTGCATTTTCTAAAGATTATTAAGTTTTTTCAAAAGCATTAATTTCTGAAACAAGTAGCCTGCACAAGTAAAGTTGGACTAGCTTCTTTTTCTTTTTCTTTTTTTTTTTTTTGCAGCTGTCAGGGGCAAAGACTATATACGAGCAAGTGCTTCTCTTGAGGTGACAGTGTGTGAAGCATGAAATTTAGCTGGATGTGGGATGTTAGATTGTGTCCCTCCACATCATTTACTCTCTGCATTGAAGCATTAGAGAGAAGTTGTGGGCTAAAGGGTTGTTCAGAAATGAGCTCATGGTAACACATCCATTACTAAGGAACACTCACTGTCTTGCTCACATACGCTGGGCTATCAATGCACAGAAAATTCTAGTGAAACCAAATTTAATATACTTTTTCTACTACCTTAAATGTAACTTCTACGTACGTATATGGAAATACATATGAAATATTTACTACCACCACCTTCTAATCTCATAAAAATACCCATGGTATACCTAAGGTATAATCCTAAGAGCCTTTTAAAAATTATTGCCTTTCCAGTCTTATGGATATGTCTTAGGACAAGTCAGGCATTTAAATATGAAAGAATGGTCCCCGATCTCTAGTTTCATGTTACTCCTATTTCTGGCTCCTAATGAATCATTAGATTAAAAAAATACATAGTAATCGTTATCATAATTGGATATGTATTTCATTTTGGCCATCAGCTCTTAACTCAATTTTTTGACCATTCTCTTCAGACACCCAAAAGGGACAAGATGAGAGAGCAAGAATACACCAACTCAATATTCCGGCATGATCATGATGGATATGCTCCTTTCCCAGCTCAACCTGACCTGTACCTTACATACAGCCCTGTTCAGTTGCTAACCACCAGCGATTTATCTAATTCTGGCAGGTGCCACCATTCTGATTTCTTCTCCCACTTCAACTCAACATAACAGTCCTGAAGGCTGCATCTGAAAGGGGAGGTAAGGCTAATACACTAGCCAATGGTCCTCTGAAATGAAAGAATGACTATAAGTCAATCATCTTATCCTATAAATAGGCGGGCAGTCCGAGAGCCCCTTGAGCTCTCCTGGCATGGCAGCGGGCTGCACATCAGGATCTCCCCTTGGGCAGGGATGCCTCTCAAGGATACTCCTCGAAGTTGAGAGATCCTCCCTTCCACAAGAGAGTTGTGGTAAGTGAATATAGCGCGCTCTCTTTCTTTACTTTGTAACTGTACACAAGCACCTTTAGTAATAAACCGTTGACCAGGTCTGGGACTAGGATTGGATCCAGCTGCACCCAGACTCCCCTCAGAAGGAGCCTGGAAAGCAAGGGAGTCCAATCTGAACCTTGTGACCCAATGGGAGGGTATCCCAAGATAATTGTGTATTATCTTGAGCCACCATGCAGTGAATAGTAAGCGACCTTGCCATAGAATCTCATGAAATCATTGTCCATATTAATAAATCCTATTATTTTTTTCATATGGGTGAAGGGCATTTTGCACTCACCCCCGCCACCACTCGTTCCATGACACCAAGATCTTGCTGTACAGTAGGAGGGGCTAGATAACTCTTATGGCTCCTCAGTACTGAAGACAACTAACTGACACACGGTAAATCTGTCCTCCCATTGCTTGCATTTTTCAATCACACTGAATTTTAGCTGCTGCTGTGATGTTTGGTGTCCATGTTGGAGCATTCTCTCCTGAAACACGAAAAGTCACCAGGTTTAGAGAATTTGCTTCACTGATGACATATTAGGAGGAATAGATAGTTGATAGGGTTAAGTTTGCTCTTGAATCTTTTGTTTCATTTCTGTCATCTTAAGGATTTAATTTATTGTTGTAGTCTCTGAGTTTAGTTTTATCTATTGCCACAAAATTTGTGGCATTCTTACTTCAGTTGCCATGAATGAACTGCATATATTTCAGGTTTAGTTCTCCCTATTGTTCTGCACAGAATAACATTAACCAATGTTTTAATTTATGTGATGAAGGCAAAGTAAAATGAGTATCCTACTAGTAAGGGGTTTGCATGTAACACTCTTTGAGAAATTATTACTAGAATCCACAAATCAAAGTCTATGCACAAAACTATAAACAGCAAAAAGAGGAAATGGTTGTTTCCAAAAATAGATCCCCTAGATGTGGTCATTAATGATGGTCATAAAACAAACACTGGATTTTCTTGTACTTTGCCACTATTAGAATTGTGTATTAGTAAGATGATTATCTTGTCATTGTAAGCTGCATTTCATAAAACAATATCTTTTATAAGAAAAACACACTTACATAATGAGAACATAAGCCAGAAACAAAGCCTTTTTTTTTTCTTGTATAGGTGATGTTTTTAAGATAATCTTAAATTTAAGGTAATCAGATCTGTATTTAGTGGACATATCACTTTTACATCCAATCTTTTGAAAGAATTCATTCCATTCTTTGAGGCAATAGAGCATTTGGCTTTCCAAATCCACAGATTTAAGAGAACAGAATTTACCTTAGATTAAAAGGGAGAAAATATATTAAGTCAGTTTTTGAATATATACATTTAAAATAAAGTTTTCAAAAAGTATAGTTCCCTACCTAATACGTATACCTGACAGGAACTCAGAAACAAAATTATCCTATCCTTTGCCTCAATTATGTATCAAGAATGTCATGTATTTATCATGAGACATTTGCTGGCAAAAGTCTGAGGGAACTGCAGCATTAGTTCTGAATTTCCTACTTCTTGACATTTGAATTATACCATTTGGACATTACTCAAAATCCTTTGACACAGATACAGCAGGTCCCATCCAGTGAAATGAGATAGGTGAAAATCTAATGACAGAAGGGGACCTAAAATGTTTGATTACAGTGATGTGTAGCTTCTTCAGTCATTACAATGTCAGAGCAAGGTTATGAGACATTTCCATTTTTAACAATGTTAATGGTGCAGGGCCTGATGTCCTTATTATATTACAGTCTGATAGATTTGTCAGTCTTAAAGTTTTTTTCTTAGATAGAGAAATCCATAGTAATGGGATCTATCTTGGGAGTTAAACTGGATGCTGCTAGTAATATCAGTAGTATAGTGCGGCTAGTAATATCAGTAGTAATAATACAAGTTGAACAATCAGTCTTGTCTAGAATCCTTGTCTAGTATTTTAAAGTGCCACATTGTCACTAGCTGAAAGATTCTGAAGCAAAGAAGTCAGTGGGCATTTCCCCTGTGTTATGAACCTGGAATTAATGACCATGCAAAATGTATATACCAGAATCCAGAAAATCTGATCTTACATAGGATAAAAACTGCTCTTAGTTTTAGGAAATTATGGAAATATTTGATTTTACGTTATTATAAATTCTTCCAAAAGCTCCACAAATGCTTAAGTCTTGTAAGCATTCATAGTACATTTTTGTCTTGCAGTTTATCTGCATGTGCATATTCATTCACATGTAACCCTTAACTTAATGCATTACAGCAAACTCCCTGCAGAAAAACAATAGTAGGGACAGAAGTGAGAATTTACACTTTCTCAACCTGCTTAGCTCATTCTCATTGTGATAGTTTTACATTGGTATATCAAAAGGATGATATCTCTAACCATTTTGTTAAGATTTATAAAAATTATTATCAGCATGTTAAATAAGTACAAATCACACTTAAATACCTTTTGGAATGTCCACATGTATTTAACCAGCTTATTTAAACTACTCACTGTTCAAGTTTAACTGAAATCCAACTATTTAAATAGTATCCACTATCGTAAATCTACACTGTTTTTTTCTAAGATTCAACATATGAATTATAAATCTTAACACTGCATAAATATTTCTAACAATAAATTTCATGAACTGCAATAGAACCTGTAGAGAACAGTATTTTATGGACAGGAGTGTCCTATTCAGTTTTTCCATTTTCCACTTCACATTTCATACTATATATGTTTAATATTTTTTAAATAAAAAGCCGAATATTATTCTGAAACTACTTTAGGACACAGACAAATTACTTCCAAATGCACAAGTTGTTTCAACCAAGAATATAACCCATAATCTTTAACAAACTGCAAACCTTTAAAATGTCCATAGTCAAAGTATATTTTCAAAATAACTTTTATGCATCATAGCAGTCTACTTAAGTCAAGTAATACATAACTGTTGTAGGCTACAAAGCAATTTTTAATACCAAATGATTAGAATAATAAGAAATGATTAGACACTCTCATTTTTTATTAGAACTAACTGTTGAAAATTTCTCCAGATACAGTTTGATTTTCACCATTGCTGACTTTTCTCTCTTTTTTGTTGTGTAGTTTCATGGAGGTGTATACGTATTTTTTTTTCTATTCTTTTCTTTATAGGCACTAGTGAAGTTGAACTACAGCATGCCTTAAAGATAAAATAACTAGGATGATAAAAGGCAGAATGGTTTCCTACTACAGCTATGCTTTTAATGTCTAGTTAAAGTAATGTCAGCCCATTAGTGAGGCTAGAGTACATCTTCACCACCTCATAAAAGCAAATCTCTTTACCTCAGAGCTCCATTTAGTGAGGTACATCTGGGGAAAAAAAAAGAAAATCTTATTCTGCGCTAGCAAAAGATTGTCATCTTAAGAGTGCAGAATTGAGCTACATATTACCGTGTATTTTATATTTCCTTTTTCCATCTTTAAACTTGTCTATTTACCTATAGAATTCATTTTCAGATAGAAAATAGTATAGAATACTCTCATCTTTATATACATTCATTTCAAACATTATAAACCAAATTATGTTAATGTCTATATCTTGCATTTATTGTTATTTTTATGCAACTGTGTACAAATAAATAAGCCAATGAAGATAAGGAGCATATTTTAGATTTACCAGTAGAATTTAACCATGGCAATGCTGCCGCATTGAATTACAGGAACATCACCCACAGTAACTCACAATCAGGGCTTTGACATTTGATCTTTGAATAATGCAAAAGGAGAGGAGTCACAAAAGCCAACATGCTAAATTTGAAGATAACCAGAAGGAAATGCAGATGAGAGGATTTCTGGTTTACCTTTGAACATCTGAAGGACTTAGATGTCTAACTCTGCATTGGAGATAGATACTTACTTTAATTTGAGTTTTACAGCCCATATCTTCTCCTAAAATTAGAATCATAACTCTTGCAGGGACACTTGATTCCTATCGCTGTACCATTGCTACACCACTTCATAATTCTTTCCTGTAGTATAACCTTTCATATATTATTCCTTGGAAAAAGAAATCTGCTTCAAAAGTGATCAGATGTCAAGTAAGAACTACTTGAAGAAGAAAAATTTGGGAAGTATAAGAGTCACAGTAAATTTTCCTTACAGGTACCATAAATTGTGCATGCTGTTATTGTATGTTATAGTTTCCAACTGGGTGATATCTTATACTGCCTTCCTATGTGAACTTAGATCTTTCTTATTTGTATTTTCAGAGTAACTGGTTGCATGCCACTAAGATGAAGATATGAGTTCTGCACAACAAGAATAGATCTGGGAGATTAAATGCATAATTTAAAGTAATTTTCACATGTTTTTGAGATGAGAGTTTCAGAACAGCAACTATTTTATGATTTAAATAATATATTTTTGGAATACTATCAGATTTCTAAATACACTATGTAAATATATACATTACATATAAATAGCTACATCATTGCATCTTTTAGTTTATATTTGTTTCAATGTCATTTTATTCTTTCATTAATTTAGTTTCACCCCCAGTGAAGCATCCACAATTATTTAATTTATTTCCCATATGGCTTTAAGAACCTTGTTCATATCCGAGTGCATGATGATTCTATAATTCCACATATACTCTCTATTAAAAGCTGCAGAGTAAAGAGAGGTCACAGGGACACTACATGACATTGATGACGAGTTTTTTTCAGCATCCAAGCAGGCACCGTATTGCAAGACACTACCGTATTGTTCTATGGAAAGGACATGTCACTAACGGACGATCTAAAATTCCCTGAACATTTAAGCAGTATCCATCATGATAAAAAAACCCAGACAAATGAACAAAAATACTTACGAGCTATTATTTGTTAATAAATTCAAGAACTAAAGGCCTACATTTTGTCAATGTCTTGAAATCAGCAATAAAGTTTATGTAACATTATCCTCATAATAATAATAAAAAGTGCTCAGAATTCAGTCCAATGAACATTTCTATTAATTCATAAAAAAAAATGATTGCTGATGTCTTCCTGAGCATGGCAGATCAGAATTAGGCCCACTGCCATTAGAGTTGACAGTGTGCTATGCTTATTTAGCAAGCTATACCAATAGCATATTTAAACTATTTTCACATTAGCATTTTATTTTCTTTCTTCATTTTATTCCTTTTTCTTTTTTTTCCCCATTTAATAGCTCTGTCTAGAAGTCCTGGGTACCTCTCATCTCCCCATTCCTTACACAGAGTCATGAGCATACAGATCACAGAGTGCACTGGTTGAATATAATCATTCTGGGGCCTTCATTTTTTTCTGCACTGTTGTTAACAAGAGTAAAATAAATTTTGAGAAAAAGAATAAAAAGTGCAGTCAAAACATCATACTCATATTCCTTTAGACATACAATGTTTCTGCCTAAAACCACAACTACTATAGCAATAAGTTTTAAGCACTTAAGAATTTGGAATTATGGGAATGTATTTCTAGCAAAATAAAGAAACCCATAGTACAAAATGAAATTGATGGCTTTTTAAAAAGTATTTTAAATGGTTTCTGTGAGGAGGGCACTTATTTTCATTTACAAATAGCAAGCACTTTGAGTTCTAATTACTCATGATTATTATAAAGGCTTTCTAAAATAAGATGTAATAGTTTAGACCAGCAGTTTAAAAAGCTGCTTGATAAGTTGAAATGAAAAGTGAGAGCATGAAAAATACATTTCATTACTGCCTGCTGCCTCAGTATCTTGGGGCACTATGTTTCCAGGGAAAAATATTGCAAATAAAGTAGCCCGCAGAGCAGTTTTATGGCAGACATTTTCCCTGGGTGAGTATAGCAATTTGACAACAGTTTCTTCCACATATATGCATGTTGAACTGCACCACATTTGAATGTCACTTAGTGAAGGAAATGAAGAATTGCAAGACAGGGCTGAGTCTCAGTGGATGTTAGAGAACAGAAGTGCTGGCAAAGAAGCAGTTATTTATTTGCAATAAATGGGGAGCATGGTGTGGCCGACAGATTGGATTCCTGCTTTTGGGGAAGACCAGTAAAATATTACAGACATGCTGCTGTCACAACTGCAACTCCATCTTGTCTAAGCAATAGCAAGATTGGTTATTTAGTAGTACAAGCTCTATAAAAGGCTTCTGATTCCCTCCGCTCTCCAGCATTATGCAGAACATTGTGGATAAGAGACCAACAAGGAAATTGCTGTTTCTGCATTGGTTAGGGACTGCAGCTGCTTCCTTTACTCTAGAGTTACTTAAAGGTTGTTAGGATTCTATTTTCACAGAGTTTTCCCAAGAAACAGCACTGCAGCCTTTAAAATCTATTCAATGGATAGTAGCAGACATGATCTTTCCCTCTCCTGAGTTACAGCAAGGAGAAACAGCCTTCCCCTTCCAGCCTTTCGGGTAGTGGAGACTCCAGTTACCCCATTGGTAGGGGAAAACCCAACTGAGGTCTTTTTAATGTTGCTTCCTGCCATAATGCTTTCATTCCACCAACTCCATTGCTCTGATATCCAACCTTCTGCCAGTAATTCTAGGTCTTTATGAGCTGTGGAAAAAGAACAAAAGGAAATCAGCTCAACTTTCATTTTAAACTTTATAAACTCAATAGAGAGCTATATTGTACATTGGAAATAAACTCTTTAACCTAAACACTGGCAAACCAAGTGCTTCCAAGAAAGACGGTTGAAACAGGTTTGCTCTCTAGGAGTGTTTTGTACAGTTCTTTTTGAACTTAAAGAGAACACGAGCTGAATGCTGCTTAGTTAGTGATCCCTACATGAATTTCCTGTTATATGAAGCTGGTAAAACAAACAAAAAAGCAAACAAAATGCTTATATAACACTCACATGATTAAGGTCTATTTCTCTTTCTCCTCTCTCCAGAAGATTGACAGACCAGGGATTAAAGATAAATGAAAATACCTGAAGGAAAAGAATTGACCAAAACTGTGTTTCTGTCAAAACAGAGTAAAAGTAGAATAAAAAATTACTTCTAGTGTTGGAAGAGGTCCTTTTGGGCTGATGACTTGGAAAGGGAACTGAGAAGGGAGTCTGGAAGTATGACCAAGGTGCTACATATTCTGGAACTGTGACAGTAGAATGCAGTAGAAACATTGAACAGAATAAATGCAAGTATATCTCTATTAATTTACAAAAACTTTTAGAAGGCAAGTACACCGCAGTGGGAGCAATGTTTTTTTCCAAGCCTAGCTCATTTTAAAAAGCTAAAGCTTGGCGACAGATTTAAGCACAGGAGGTAGAAAGCAATAGATCTTAAAATACTTTACTGCATAATTTTCTGCACCATAGTTTTGTATCTGAATTATGAAAATTATGTGGATAATATTTTATCATCTTTGATATTAGAGATAAGAAATATTGTTTTTAACAGTTATGGTCTTATTTTTTCCATTGTGTGCATCATCTAAATGTCATAATTAGAATAACTTATCTTTTACAATGAAGAATTATACTTTGCTCAGGAAAATGCCATTTCTTGAAGTTTGTGTTATTCCTGAGTGATTTCCTATTCTTCAGGGGGTAAGTTAAGCCTCTCAACACGACTAATAGTATCACCAGAGATGCTACTTGACATCCTCTTTGGATTTTTATTGAAAATGTAATCTCAGAAATGATTAAAGTGATTGATATAAAATAAAACTATAACTTTCTACATCACCTTTGTATTTTGCTATTTGTAGATTTTTAAAACTGATCCTTCTTAAGGGGTGTTGTATATATGTTGATGCCTGTAAAAGCAGAGGTACAACAAACACCATCAATATTGCATCATTTTTAAGGTATTTGGAACTAGAATCTCAAGAGACTATTTTTCATGTAATTTAATTTCAGGCCTTATTTTAAGGATTTTAACAACATTGGAATATATTTTAAGATGAATTGTGATATTGTCTGATGTTTGTTTCTCTCACTTCATATATTTGTCAGGTTTAACTACCGACAGAAGACTTTATTAGATACGGCTGCTCACACCCTGAGATGAAACTTTGGAATTTTCTTTGAAAACTATTCAGCATTGCTACCCACTTCACTTTATCTAGGAGGGCCACACTTCTGGGGTGTAGGTAACTGCAAAAGACTAAAAATTGTTATTCAGTGGAAATTGATGCTACAGTTCTTTACTTGGTGTTTACTTACTGCCTCTGCATTTCTCTGGCTGTCATACATTTTTATGAGCACAATCATAATTGCAAATAAATTACAAAAGAAAAATGTCTTAAGAAATGAAAACAGGCTCTGAGAAAGCATTGGGTAAAGTCTATATGAGAATAGAGGCAGGACCACCTGGGGAACAGGGGAATTATGCAGTAAATATTTTCTTGTAGTTGTCATATTTATGCACTGGTTTTATTGCTGCTAATTCCAGGTAGCAAGTTGGGGGTACTTGTATGTTTCAGACAAGAATCTTGCTGCTGTGACAAATATAGCTTTGCCTGCATGTGCTGAATATATTCCAAGCAGATGTCCTATTGCACAATTAGAATAACTGACTAACCAAATGGGATTGTAAAAATTCCCCATCAGTTGAACTCATGATAGCTTTGTTTGCTTATAGCCATTATGTTTTAAATTTCCCCTTATCTA
>JAUBOD010000925.1:542390-556722 GCA_032353885.1 Nothura maculosa
TAAAAATTCCCCATCAGTTGAACTCATGATAGCTTTGTTTGCTTATAGCCATTATGTTTTAAATTTCCCCTTATCTACTTTTTTCTCATACTTATGTACATACATTTGAAAGACAAGACATTGCTAACAGAAACAAATCTTTAAGACTTCTTTCTCCCACACTTTTATCTCCATTTTGCTAAATAAATGTAGTTCAATGACTATAAATTAGCAATGCCCTTTATGTTATGAGCTCAAGAAACAAACAATACTTATTCCTTCTTTTGTTTTTACATTTTGTCTTTTTCTTTACCTCTTAGAGTGACACTCTGAAGGAATTTTGGTTGATCTAAGTACTGACTGGAAGTGTACTGATTACCTCAATAGTAGCACTCTGAGGATTCTTTAGCTTTAGGATTCCTTAGCATTTAATAGGGAAACGGTTTTCCTCTGGATTCTCCTTTTTTTTTCTCCAACTCCTCACCTTCATTTTTTTCTATCTGTTTGTTTATGACTACATGAAAAATAACAGCTCAAGGCTTTCACAGTCCATTATTTACAGGCTGTTGTTGAATGTAACCTCTAAACTACCTCTTGGGTATCCTCTGAGACACTAGAATACCATTCCAGTACCATTGGTAGACATTCAAATTTTATTTAGGCAAGTGTGCAGTGTTAAACTTACTGACTACCCCTTCAGACATCTATACAAACTTTTTTATATTCTTGTCTTTAATAAAATACGTATTTTATATTGGATTAGAGAATATTTCTAGATATTCAAATATGCCTTTGAAAATATAGATTCTTCTCCTTTGTATTTGTATATATGTATGTATTTATATATGTACATAAGTACCTCTATGAAGGGAGTTCTGAGAATACAGAGGATTTCCAAAGGGCAAATAAGCTGGTATCCAACATTAATTTGTTTATTCTTATGTACTATTAGTGCCTGACACTAATTATTATTGAAGCAGCTGCTAGGAGGTAATGACAAATATGACCATTTTGATCAATTTAATTTTTAGCTTAACATTTTTGCAAGTCAGAAAACTGTTTTCTGACTGTCTTAATTTGATCATTTTAATAGTAAAAGAGAAATAGAAGTTATGAAATACAATCTCAAAAGAACTGACCTAAGCGCTTTCTGTTTTTTAGTAAAACATATATTGCCACTTCTGAAATGTAGGCACAATATAGAACCTTTCTGTCCATGGAAGGATTCTTATAGTACAAGAGAGTCAGAATAAACACTTTCTATTTATAGAAAAAAAGAGGTTTTTCATTGACTCCCTGCCTAAAGTTAAATTTCATCTTAGGTGCGGACACTGCATTAAATATTGTATTGGCCCATTGTCCAAAGCCCCAGAAGCATGTTAAAATGCAGGGGAATTCAAAAGAGTGGAAAGACAAATGTACATTTTGGGTCTTTCAGCCAAAGAATAGGACAAATCATTTCATTAGACCTGTTCATGGAGATTTTCCCTGGCAACTCTGTACAATCAGAGGTTGCTTTTAGTGTTTTAGCTTTACAGTAATGAAAACTGCACTTAAAAAGAACAGAAATATTTTGATACTGGAATAACCAATTATTACATTTGTTAAATTATCATTTATAAGTTTGCAGTGCTAAGATGTTAATTGTTAAAATAGTTCATCTCAGAACACTCAGACTATCTTACAGGTAAGCGGGGTGATATTCCAAAAGATCAGACCGACTGCAAGCATATGAATAAACTGAAGGCTTTTCTCTAAGTTAAGTTCTGGCTTTACGAGACAATTGTTTTATAATGGGCTTTCTATTTCCTCTGTTGACCTTATATTGGACTGTAGTCTCTTCTTATATGAAGTATTTCAAGGCTTTGAAATACACACAGAAAGGTCAGCCAAACAACTTTAACCTTTGCCCAGTAAGAACGCAGAAATATGTCAGATAAATACTGACATAAACATAAAGACAGCAGGGTCATAAACTTGACCTGATGGGATGTTGTACCCTCTGAAAGAGAAATATAATGTGACCACAGTGGAATATAATGTAATTCAATTCCTAGAATGTTGTAATGATCAACTAGTTGCAGCAATACTCATTTCATGCAGAAATTTTGCTAATAAAATGAATGTAGGTTCATTACAATTTAATATGTTTTATTCTTATTAGCAGGCAAAATTAAATGTTAAAATATGAGATTTTATTTTAAGTAAAGGAAGGCATTGTATTTCTATTTTTATTTTAATTAAAGGAAGGCATCATATTTCACCTTCCTTAAGACAAATAATCAGTCTGTTTCTTTTGACATTTGCTGTTAAAACTAGAAACAAATATGAACCAATTTAATTAGGCTTTCACTGAAGAAAATGAAAGCAGCTGATAAAAATTACACATACTGTAATTCCTATATGATTCTACACTTGGTAAAATGGCTCTTCCTTATTTCTAGATGCAAAAATTTAATTTTCCAAAGTGTTTTTATTCCTACAAATAAAAAAGGAGGAAGAAATTTTACTATATATCTCTGATACTCAGGCCTGGACCGATTAATTTTCCAAGTTCTTGGGAAATCTGTGCTACACCCATCCCTATGCAGGAGCAGCTGGTTCTATGTGCGTAGATGGTTTGAAAATTTTGCTAGTGCTGTTCTGGGGCTCTGTGATGAGCCCTGCTTGAATTGCATTTGAATCAGACATACTGAAAATCTGCTTATTTTGGCTGAGGGACCAAATGGATCCACAGGTATGCCTGCAGGTGACTTCCTTCTGCTTACTGGACATGATACCCTCATGACCATGCCCATGAAAGCTTTCCTTTGAGAAATCTGGTAAAACCAGCCTGACATAACCCCAGAATGAATTCTGGTTTACTTGGCAGAAGCATGCCTATTTCTTTCAAAGTTTCATTTAATGGAACAGATAAAGAAAGATGTGCATATACTCTTCCCTGTATTTGCCAAGTCTTTTAAGCTACTGTGTGAACCTCACTTAACACATTCTCTCCCAAGGAGTGAGCTCCAGGCTGGGCAATGCCAGGCAGACCGGGATGACTGCTGAGCAACCCTGCTCCTTCTTGCCCTCGCATGGCAATGCCAATAGAGCTTAATACATCTTTTAGTAAGTAAGCTATTCTAAGCAAGCACATAGCCTCGTGTACAATGCCTTTAGCATTTGCAGTTTGTCGATGAAGAAAAATGCTGTAATTACTGTGATATGCTCAAATAGTATCTTTTACCTGTATAAATAGGTTCCTATCAGACTTTTGAGTCTTCAAAGTTGCTTAATTATTCACTGGTTGTTATCTGATGCTGGCAACAAAGGAAGCTCAAAGAACAGATATTAAACCCAATATGCTCAGTAATTGGGTTTTAGCACAGTATTTGCAGGTTAGTTCGATGTGAGAAAATGTTTCCAATCCAGGTACTGTAGTGGGGATAGCTGAGTGCTCTTCTTTTTTCTTATTAAACAAACCTTTCAGTGTCTTCCTCAGAGACCACAGAGCCTGCAGAAAGTGCATTTAACTACTAGCTAACTGCTAACCTGGAACAGTCAGACAAAACAGGGAGAGACCTTGATGAGTGAAAGTATACAGCTCTGTCCTTTTTGAGAAAGACTGTTATAAAGAATGAAGAACTCTAAAAGGCAAAAGAAGTATCGCTTGGGGTGTATCCCAACTCAAATGCAGGCTGGAGATGACTTTCACCATCAGATGAGGACTAGCCCATGATTAACCCAAGGCATGGCTGCTGATAACTGCCAAGGTCTTCATTTCGCTGCTTGCAGGGTTCTTAGTTGCAGATGTTCTTCCTAATTTGGGAGGAGAGCTAACAGATACTTTCTTTTATTGCTCTCTTTTAAAGGCTGAGAAATCCCCTGTGAAAGACTAGTGGGGAATGTGTGTGCTGAAGCACACAAGTGAAAATATGTGATGACTATTGAACAGATTAGTCTATGGAAAGGTGATTTGTAAGAGTTATGACCAGTTCTTTGGTCCAACATACTCTTACGAGTGTGTAATTCTTCTTATGAGAGTAATAAACTCATTCCAAATATAAATTGAAAAATGAATAGTTTAGACTATTTGCATTATTTCTGTTTACAGAGAATTCTCAGGCATACATACAAGGTAGGTCTGCAGGGAAACTGTGACACACTGTCAGTCTCTAAAGCTGGTTAGTGTTAATGTTTTGCATATCGGAGCTTTTTACTCCCAGAAGACAGACATCCTACATGACGCTTCAGCTTGAAGCAGAGATTCAAAAAATGTACTGGTATAGAAATTGCCTCAGCAGTGACTAGGCTTTTTTGTTGATATTACAGCCAAGCTCTCTACACAAATGACATGATCAGTCTTAACAAGAGATTGTCATTTTTTCTATTTTTATGATAGCTTGTTCACTGTGCTTAGTCCTTGTGGCATTTTGGGTGTTTTAAGGTAGCACACTGGTCTGGAAGTTTTCTCCTAAGATGGAGTGCTGCTTTTTTTGTTGTTGTTTTTAATTTTCATCTTTTTTAAAATCAGAAATATTCGCATTACATATTTTCAGAACAGGGTAACACTTTAATAATACTGTAAGGATCGGACATCTACTTCTCATCTTTATCTTCTCCCAGTGACAGATTCCTTTTTCTTCTTTTTCTTTCCTTTTGAAGGGAACATTAGCAATTAATGATAGTGCTGAATAAGTAGGTTACTTGGTGGAAACAAAAACTGCAGGAAGTCAAAGACTATGCCAGCTTTCTATTTTCCTCCTTAGGATTCCTCATGTGACAATCCTAAAATATCTTCCACTTGCTTTATGTTCCTTGGCAGCTATCCATGCACACTGGACATTTAGGAGTACCAGTTCTGCCTTGAATTTTACTCTAGAAATATCTTTCAAGTTATATATTCTTTCTTCCTGTCATGTCATAGAAAGTGGAATTCAAAAGCCCTTGTATTCATCATACAAGAAAAAGTAAAGTTTCCCATGGAGAGAATGGGAAATGAGAAAAACCATTTGCTCTAATCCTGTGCTTTAGAGGCTTTTAGACTAGTTATGGTTTTTTTTTCCTCCCTTAATACATTTTGTAGACATAAAATGGCTCAAAAATACGATGCTCAGAGTTAATATCTTTAAAATTACATCCACTCCGTTATTTAATATTATTTGTAAAACATTTTTTTAAATCAAGTTTCATCTACTCCTGGTCTCATAGCAAGATTTGGTGGCAGTGAACATGTTCCTAACAGCCCTCTCTGTATGGTGGCAGAAGCATCTGTGTGGGAATTTTTCAATTCTCACCTTCTTAAAGAGATGACATTGGCTGGGAATAAAATATCTTCTGCACGATATAAGAACATTTCACTCCTTGTGGATCTGTCTTTAGCCTGATATAAAATATTTATGAAAGTTGGCAGCAATCTTGGAAAAAAAAATGGAGTTTTAAGTTGGGAATAGCAGCTCTTAATACCTGTAGTTTTTCTGCAGAGGAATGGAGGAAATGCACCATATGACACATGATTTTACCTATACTATACTTTTTTGGCAGAAGAAAGAAAACAGAAGATCTGGAATGACAGCTTTTATTTGCTGATGCTTATATATATATAGAGAGAGTTTGAAAGTCTTTCTTTGCATGTGACTGTTGGTCATTTAGCTCCAAAGAGTATATAAAGTCAGCAAGGTCAAGATAAGGTCTTTTTCATCTCCCAAACCAGACAGACTGATGCTTCTTGATGAGTAAGTGTGAAATTGGGACTAGTTTCTATCAATATGAACAAGAAGAAAAATGTGTACAGTTGTCTTCTCTCAGATACCAAACTAATTCCATTTATGATAGTTTTAAACCACTGATTTCAAAATATAACATTTATTACACTGGTGTTTTCAACACATTTTTGGAAAGGAAAGAGTAGTTTTATTTTAAGTACCATATAAATTAAGTAGATTTCAGCTACATAATTATTTCATATTCTAAGAATAACTTATAATTAATTAAATGTCAATGTAATTTGAAGTGATTTTAGCTCAAGTATGTGGCATTCATACTGTTCTATGCAGTACTGTTTGTGAAGACATAAAATTTAAAATATACTTAGAAGCTCTATTAAACTAAAGTGATATCCTATTTATGAAGTCATCAGGGGTCCCTATTAAGAAATAGGAGAATGTTTTCAAAAAGCTTCCTGTTTTTGGCAAGTTCAGAGTTTCAGCTTCTTCTCAGAAATGTAGACAGTAGAGAATTTTTTACTCCTTCAAGATGTTAATTTTCATTTGTTTTTAGGAATTCTATGCCTATTTATACTACAAAATTAATACTAGTGTTTATACATCTACCTTTTTCACAAAGAAAGCAAAATATGCTCATTTCATTTTCTGCCAGAGTTTAATATTCCATAGCGTATTTTCGAGTACCATAAAGTATTTTCCTCAGTTTCAGAATCATGCATTTTACAAGGAAATTTCCAAGAGTAATCAGACTGAAATTCCCCAGCTCCAGCAACAAACATTTTACTGAAGAAACTGAACTAAATTGCTCTGGGTCCATCTTTTCATCTCTCATTAGTAGTTGGCTCTGAGAATTCAGCTCTACTGAGATTAAAATTTTGTGTTCAGTTCTTCCAGATTTGTCCCTTATATAACTCAAAATTGTGTTTTAGAGTAAAATATATGCCATGAACAAAACATACACATAAGCAAAATTTTGCAGAGCCCCAAAGGGCTTAATAGTGGAATAGATACTAATATGTTTAGCTCAGTGAGGACTGGAGATCTTCCTTAGATTTTCAAGGAGAAGAATACAGGGAGAAGAGATTACTTTAACAGAAAAAAAGAAAAAAAAAGTGGATATTAAGAGAATTTAGGTAACTGAGCAGGGATTAGGAAGGCTATAGTTTTTGAATTTTGCAACTAAAGAGGACATTAGAAAGATATGTCTTTATATTCAGTACATACTTCATTTGGCTGCTCTTGAATTTCAGAGCCAAGTGATTAGATGTTGGATGTGCATGAAGATTAGATGACGACAATTTCTTTTCTAAGAGCTGGTGCAGTAGTTCTCTTAAGTAAGATATGAAGTATAGAAAGATACAAGTGCCAAACATTTTCTGCTCAGTTCAGAGAGTGAAAGCCATGAACTTGCAGGATCAGGGTTTCAGCTGTCAAGTAAATAAAGTAAAACTGAAGCACTTGTTTTTACAATTTTACTGTTATGAGTACCCCACCCAGACAAAGACTACCTTGGGTATCACTTCATGTACTGAGTTCAAATCTTCATCTCAACTAAGCATAGATGTGATCTGTCTCTCTAAACTCACATGACTTAGACTATAATTTAGGGAACTACATGTGTACAAGTTATGAGGACAATCCCTAGCTGCCTAACCAGGAAGCAATGAAATTTTCCTTTGAAAGTTTTTAGAAGCCATTGCCTGGATTAGGGTGTCTAGTTCTGTTTTCTTCAATTTCAAAAGAACATTGGCACATTTAAAAGCATGCAGCAGGGACTCTCAAAAGTGTGGAGGTGGCAGCCTCCCTTTCCCCAGCTAAAATTACTCAGAATTGTATCAGTGGTAGGGAAGATTGAAGCTTGTGAGGCCTTTCCTGAGCAGCAGAGCCATGCAGTACTGAATGGAAAGGGCAAATTTTAATTTGCTTATTTTTGCTTAATAGAAATTGCTTATATTTGCTTAATATAAATGCGTAAAGAAGGAAGCACTAAGTACTGCATTAGACAGGTCAAGCCAAATATAGTTTATGATTAGATTGTTGACAAGTCATCACATTTAATGCCATTTCTTCAGTTTATAGTAAATATAATAGGTTTTATATCCCTGTGCTCCTGCGATGACACAACAATTCCATAACTTTTCCTCTCACAAGCAGCATTCCCTGCTATCACATTGCTGCCAATTCTGAAATATTGGGAAGCAGGATGAGAGGGAGAGGAAAATGGAGATGAAGAGAAAAAAGACACAGTCTGGACAAGCTTACCCTTCTATGGGGCAACAGAGAGTTTTTCTCTCCTCGCCTTTCACTGAAGAAGGAAAAGAATTTCAGTCTCCCAGACACAGAGCTAAATGCTATTTGAAAAATTCCTGGCTTATTTCATTAGATAAAGGAATAAAACATTGAAAATCTACAAACATTAATAACTGGTTGTTTTCAAACAGTGGAAGGCCTGACCATTCTCCTTGAAGTATAGTTGAATGAAAAAGTGGCTCCAGCATTTACTCCAAATTATACCTTATTCCTTCATTTCATCAAACCTTCAGACATCTCTTGGAAATCAGCATTATATGTAGATGTTGGATCTGGTTTTAGAGAGTGTGACAACTCTAAATTAAAAGTGCCAACAGTGCACAACTTATTCCAAAAGTCATGGGATTAAATAATAAATATGCTACATTACACTTTGGGAGAGGTTTTTGTTCTTTCAGTTCCTTAGCTTCCTTATTGCATATACAAGTTTTATGAATCTCAAATATCACAAGGATTCTAACAAAACACTGTACAGTAAATGCAAAATCATCTGTGATATCTGTATGCCATAGGCTGACTACTGCTCTGGGAAGAGTATTCTGCTACACATAGCATAGGTGAGAGGATCTGATTGACATTAGTGTGGGCATTGCTGTGATCAATGAGCTATAGGAATGCACGCCATAATTATAAAGGAAGTAGAATTTATTACCTATAGAATTCCTAAAAGATAGGATTTACAGATAGATATTACAGATAGAATTCCTAAATAAAAGTCTCAGCTTCAGCATGCAGTATGTTTAAGAATCCTGTACATGGATACACACTAATGAACCCTTCTAATCAGGAAGCACTTTTTAATTAGGTTCTTGTTATTCCAGCTGTATTAGGTGCTTACAATCACTAAAGCAATCATTAGTTTAATAACAAGAATACACATAGCTCTCATTCTATGTAAAGAATAATCTTTATGGAGATTCTGCCTCAAATTACCCAATAAAACTACACACAACTTAGCATATGAGGTGTTCCAAGGATTCAGCAGTTATGAATTTGACACTTTCATGATGATAAGTGCTCAGAAAATTAATGACCAAGCCTTACTGATGATTGGGCAAAGTGTGTATTCTATAGGAGAAGCAGATTGCCACTTGGGCATAGGAAATATGGATGGCTTTAAAAAGGACCTATATATTGCGGTTATGACTAAGATGATATCACCTAAGTATCCTAAACATCGTTTCTGACACATACCTGAAGTTCCACAGGGATTCCTGACTCTTTCCTCAGGCTGCCACAAAGGAATGAGATCTGCTGGGTTGCTGGAAGGCTGTCAAATGGTGGAGGGGAAGCAAATAACATCAGACTCTCTTGTTTAGGAAGTTACTTTCTCCTTTCTAAAAGTAGTCTGAAAAAAATGAACAAATCAATACCTGCAGCCTGTGCAGGTAGTAATGATAGCAGCTTCTATCTGAATTGACTTGACATTCCCGTTGCTTGTCTTCAGTCTAACTAAAACTTACTAAAGCTCATGAACTATGTATGTATAATGACATATCAAATATCCCATGCGTGCTGAACTATCTGTTGAAAGAGATCTGACCTGACGCAAAAATAGGCTTTCTAATTATAATTTTAGGAAATGGTGGTTGTAATAACTATGTGGTCATCCGTTGAAAGAGGTAAAATTAAAGATTATATTCTAACCAGCAAGTGAGAGAGAGAACTCTCCCTGTTAGAAAGCAAATGAGTCCTTACCAAGCAGCTTTGTTCCATTAGGAAAGCCCTGGTAGATACTACCATAACGCTCTGGGCACTTTGCTGAGGCATCTATGACAATTACAGTGTCGCTGGCTAAAAGGAGAGAAATGATGCTCTAAAGGCTCTTTCCACTGATTACCAAGAATCCACAAGAATATTTGTTAAAAGCTGGGTCAATTCTCCAGAGGGGGTCATTCCACAGGGCTCTTCACTGTTTTACTTTTATTATGCTGAAAGAGCTTTGTCAATTATGTGCAGTGAAACACTCATTTAATTAATGCTCTGTGCTACTGAAAAGTATTTTAAATAATATTAGTCTTTCTGTATCATGGCCTACTTCTCACATTGCACCTAGACTGCAGCCTTGCTGGCTTAGTCTAATATAGGTTATTTGCTGTTTGTAACAAGATGGCCATTAAAAACTACATCTGATTTTTAAATTCAATTGGGGGCAATTGGGGATGAAACATTAATAGAGACTAAGCTGGGAGCCAAAGACTATAATTCTTTCTTTCAGTATGAAGTTTTCTGTGACTTCTGACTCAATAACAGGCAGCTTCCCCCTGTCCTATTTATAAACAGAGTCTCCATTGACAAAACATTCTGTCACTAGCTATTTAATGCATTGTGATGATGATCTATATGGTATTAAAAACATCACTGCTGTGTATCCCTCTGGGAAAGTGACTGTTGTGAATTATAGTATAGTCCTTGTTACACAGACTGGCTTCTCCCACGAAAATAATACTGTTGTTTGAATAACAAATAGGGTCTTCCTATTCCTTCTAAATAAGGAGGACCTCCTGTGGCCACATCCTATGACAAATAGGCTTTTCCTTCTTTAGGAAAACTTCAGCTGATTTTGACCAAACTTTTATTTCTACTAAAAATGTAGGATATTCTGTGAGTTTTGTTCCCTTTTACAACAAGAAAAATAAGTTTTTATAGAAGACTCCCTTCTTCAACTGCAATATTGAACAAAGTCAAAACTGTTATGAACAGGTGAAATTTTCCCAGTATCTGACATCTTCAGAGATATATTCCCCATGACAGGTCAATTAATGTACCTCAGAACAAAATCTGCTTCCTGTACAGAAGCATTATATTGCTGGATGGTGTTCAGATATTTATGTGTTTAGGTGACCATAATTTTATCTTGCTTGACTTCTTGTATTTTTGATTTGTGAGGTTTAAGTTATCTAATCTAAGGATTTTATTTTGAAGGTCTTCCTAATATTCATATTGTTCCGAGGTCCAGGACAAGGCTTTTTTAATAAGCTTCCTAATTGCTTAAATACCTAAATGCTTAATTTCTAACTGCTTATTTACCCACTATGTTAAACAAAGTTGTTTACAAGTATTCTGAATACAATATGACTCTCTATGTATCCCAAGGTATTCTCACTAAAGATATCACTCCACCTTGTCAGAAAATTGCTCATAACTAAGCTTTGAGTGTTGTCACTCAGAAGTGCAGGGGTTTTATGCCTATGCATTTCTAATGTCATGTGCAAAACCATCCAACCCTTGTTGGAAGTCAAGGTAGCTATCACTGCTCAGCCTCATTATTCTAATCCCCACATCTGCAGTGCTTATTATGTCAGAGCAAAAAATATCCAATTCTCCATCAGCTTCTTGCTCTGAGCAGTTGTTGTCCTTCGTAATGCTGAGCTAAAAGCTGGTTTGATAATTTTCAGTCCCGTCACCCTAGCTCGGTAAAAATAACAAATGCTCAGTAGTGTAAAATATAATCTGCGCCAATCACAGAAAAAGTGTTTATGTAATAAGCGTCGCTGTCAAAATACACAAGCTGTGCTGTCACTCCCTGAAATCGTCTGTGTTTCAACAGCAGGAGCCTTAATGTGCACAGAGCTGGAAGTGATTAACAGTCACCTTGTGCAAGCCTATGTAACCTATGCAATACTGACAGCTGCTGTAGAGCTCCTGCTATTGTTTGCAAACAGAGCAATTTGTTTTGACCCTGGCAAATATGGAATATTTATTTGATTATCCTATAAAGATACTTAGTCTAAACTTATGCTCCTCTTTTGGGAAAATCTTGGACTAACTGGTAAGACTGATTAAGGCCTTCTATCAGTGAAAAAATCTAAGAATTCCAGTATTCTAAATATAAATTGGGCTAGTACAAGTAGCAATATCTTTGTTAAGCTAATATTACACAATGATGAGATGTCAATTGTGCTGCTTTCTCTACTAATTTTCTGTACTCAAATTCATGCCCCATGATATCAAATAAAGTCCAGTATTAACAGGAAACCTAAAATAGAAGTTGAGGAAAAGGGAAGGAAATACTAACTTACCTAAGAAGTGAGATATTGGAGTAGATTTTGAAATCCAGTAAATTTAATAGATTACTTTTATGTATAATTTTTAAAAGAATCAATTATTACTAAAATCAATTATTACTGTAAATCAATTATTGCTATAATTTATATAATATATTTTGTTTTATATAACTTACTATACTATTATATACTATACTATATAACTGTTACTATAAATCAATTATTACTAGCAAGTCTAGACTTGCAGAATCACTTGATATATGTACAAAAGAAAAAATAGTTAATGATGTTTAAATCTGTCTGGTTAAAGCTCAGCAAAGCAGAACTCTAGTAAAATGTATCTAGGCTGTTACTGTTATTGTCCTGCCACAAAGTCTTTAGGAGAATATTTCCAATATGTTTTATATACAGTTTAAATGCACAGTTCCTTCTCACAGCTTGAATCTCTTGCTCATTGCTTCAAGGAATGTTGGTAAAACATGTCCTCTGTGCCATAGTGTATACAGAAATAAATCCTCGGAATTTCGGTAGTGATGTGGCCACTCTCACTAACACAGAACCAAAACACGACTCCCAGTTTTCCTGGTTATCCTCACTATCTTTGATTGCTCACACTTGAATCAGGGCATTTATACCAAATTCTGCAGCTGTCATCAAATTTGACCTACTATGCATGAGGATCAAATAGGGACTTCTGGGATCATATGGGTTTCCATAAGCCAGACCAAGAAAACAGAAGGTTAGCTTTCAGGATGCAGTGGGACAACTTCTTCCTCTTTTGCAATAACATCAGATGTTGAGAAAGCTAGAAGTATATTTCATTTCCTACCATCTATCCTTCTCAGTAAATGCTGGGAGTGAGCCCAGCAGGCCGCACTCCATGTCGGACTGCGCTGCGTTCATGTTGATGTCTTGGCTACACAGTCTGCTCCCTGCAGAAGCCACTGAGAGGGAAACTGAGCAAATGAGATGGAAATATACATATGCAAGTACAGGGGAGGTTTTGCAGCTTCTCTGCTGCTCAGAGCCTTAGTTTGGGACACATCTCATCGTTTGCTATGTCACTTACCTTTAAAGTGGTTAGGATGCTTCATGATTACGCACACAGACTTGAAATTTGCAAGTGAGATATGGAAGACAACTCTGTGGGGAAAATGATTCTAGATATTTCTTTCACATTACATGAAATCTAATGAAATTTTAAGTTTTTTGGGGAAAAGCAGCGGCAGTTTGCACCTGAAGCAGTCTCATTTGGCAGCTAGAGCATCTGACATTTCTGCCTCATGAAGCACACACATACGTACGCAGCACACACTGAATGAAGCTGCTGGGGCAGCACAAGGCTCCTCTGTGTTTCCCAGTGCTGGCAGCGCGCGGCGGGGGGAGCGAGTGGTGCACGTCCCTATTTAGTGTGGCCTCCATGGTGCCGGCTGCCCTACTTCCATTGTCTTTGAGGCTCTGCCTTTGTCTGCTCTTCTGCCTGTCATTCCCATGCTAAACATCTTCTGCAATCCTATTACGTAAGCTGTCTTAAAATGAAGACCACTTTTCCCCATATTTTTTGTTGCTGCTTAGGTGTGTCTAAACTGTCTATTAGACATATCCTGAATGTCAGGATGCTAGCTCTTTTCCGGTATAGGTTCCTGCTTGAAATCCCATCTCCTTCTATCATAAGAAAATAGTTTGTAGAACTATCTTCTAGTGTTCTTAAAAGGGAATCAGGAATGCAGATGTCTGCATGTGGCTTTTCCATTTCCCTTACCCATTTCAGATCTATATTGGCTGAACTGAGAGCTGAGACCTAACAAATGTTCCTCTGCTGTCTTTTACATCACACTATGGAGAGTTAGCTCATTTTCATCCACAAAAGGTCAAGGGGTCTGAATGTGTCATGGTTGTTTTCCTTTCCTTGACAAATTGAGAGCTGAAACTTTTTGCAGAAGGCTATGATTTTGTCATGTATATTGAAAGTCTGCAGCCCTAAACTGGAGTTGATAAATCATGAGAAAATATCAGAAAAGTGACTAGAAAGGTCATGACTCAGTATGACTCCATTTTCAGTATGATATAATCAAGAAATGGGACAATCAAGAAGGCAAATAACCTGTGTGAAGAGGTAAACTTGGCTGTTTGCTGAATAGATGTGAAGATATCACTGACTTCACTGCTGAACTATTTCTCTGGACATGCACACCACACTCCATGCTGAAGGGCATTTTCTAACCTGGCAAGTCTTTCTGATGAATGCTAAAATGCTGCTCATGGATATCTACATAATAGTATCTACTTTTATGAATATGTACAAGAAATACAGCAAAATATTTCTGT
>JAUBOD010000925.1:564167-578276 GCA_032353885.1 Nothura maculosa
TAAGTCCTAATATAAGTTGCTACAGTTTAAGAAGAGGGGATGTAGCAGACAGCTGCAAAAGCAGTTGTATTAATACCTGCTGTTAGATATTACTCAAGGATAGCATACCTTCAGTACATGCAGGTCTCTGTGTTCGCTTTGGTTTCCTTGATCAGTCAGCACTACCTGCTATTATATGTACCTAACCTAAACGAAAGAATCAAAATCTGAAAAGGCACCTTTTTACTGCACCTCTTGTGCTGGTCACCATGACTTCGAAACTTTCTCCCTTTGTTCAATTAAATGTGCATTGGCTCCATGACTGGAGCTACGTGTTTGCTGTCCTGTCTCAAAATTCAGAATCAACAAACCTCAACCAAAAATGTCATCCTGCATATAGTCAATTTACTTCAGGAAAAAAGAAGCTCCATCCACATCCAGGACAAGATGCCAAAATGCTAATTCCTTTAAAAGGTTTTTCCCTCAAGCCAGACTTTTCCCTGTAGGCTATCAACTATCAGATCCTGTCAGTCCTTGAGCAAAACAAGGAATCCTTTTTATTGCCATAGGTACTATACTGAGCCTGACAGACTTTGTCACAGTCTAGCAGGCCCTGCAAAGGCAATTACTATGAACTGCAACCACAAAAAATCTAGCAAAGCAGTAGACAAACAAACAACATGCACAAGACTTTTATCTGAATGATAAAAACCAAAACATCTTAATGTGAGGCTATTTCATGTGTGATTTCAACACTTCTTATGACCATGGAAAGTATTGGGTAATAGGCTGTGCAACTTATCTCAGATGACTGATCTGTAAGGGTGCTTCCACTGACAGGTCATCCACTGCAGAATGGTCCACTCACCATTAGATTAGCTGGTTATTTGAGAAGTCTACTGATGTGTCTAACAAATGTCCCACTTCACTGAGAAAATGAATGTGGATAGTTTAAATTTCTGAGAACAAACCACCACCTTCTTTCACACTCATGACTAGCAAATCCATTGATGTTATATTGTAGCAGATTAAAATATGGGCTATTGATAAATAGAGCTATAAAATTGCAAATTTAAATGTCATTTCCTTGCTAGATTAAAAAAAATGCTGTAGTCATTTGGTCTACAAATCTGCAATCAAGTGTAGTCTCTTAAAACTAAAATTCTTCTGACAAACTTTTGCAGGCTTTAGTCTTTAGACTCAGCTGAAGTAATAAAAGAGACTGTTTAAAAAGCCATGACTACTTAAAAAAGCATGAATTGTTCCTTCACCAGAATTTATGAGCTTTATTATTAGTTTCAGTCGAAGTAGGATCATATTGAAGGGGAAAAGGCTGTCACAGAAGTCAGGGAAAAAGGTAAAAAAAATAGCGATGAATCTGACCAGCTATTGCTTTCACATATTATAGACCATAATTCTGTGCCATGTATACCTTATCTTATACTAGAAAAAAATTCACGATTGCTTTCACAGGGTGGCCTGCTAGCTCGCACTAACACAGATACATGAAAGATACATGAAAGAAAAGAATGAGAAGAAATTTTCCTACATTGGGTGCAGCAGAGGAGGGGACCTGAGCCTCTGACAAATTGCATCCCTGCCTTTGTAGCAGGGTGTCTCATTGGAAAAGAAGGCTTTATTTGCCAAAGAGCTGCTATTGGGTTAAGATGTAATACTCTTACCAAGGAATCTAAATTACAGGAAATATCATTTTCATTACCTCTACAAACCAACAAAATAATCTGCATCTAAAAAGACATGAGTGACAGAGGCATGGAAAGTAGACAGCAATAGCAGTTAGCACTACAATTGTAAACAGGCGCACAGATTCTTGGCTTCATTAAAACTAATAACAAAATACTAATTGTGTTAGTGTTGGATTTCCCAAGCAAAATTGTTCAGCTCCTCCGTACGGGTTCAGTCTAACAAGATAATATATAATTGGCTCTTGATACTACAGAGATGAGGCAAATGGAAAGAAATAAAGCAAAACAAAAACAAACAAACAAAACCCTCTGAGCTTTAGCAGACACAGACTCTCACATGATTTGACTCTTACTTCTATGAATATCAAGAGAACTATCAACGTTAGTAAATGAAAGTAACAGAAGTAGTTAATACTAATCTTTATGGCTTTATGGTAGAACTATGGGGAGAAATAAATGGCTCTTGTAGGTGTCTAAATGTTAATGTGCAGCTGACATTTAATAATCTCACATGCTCATTATCACTATACTCCAGAGCTATGAACATTCTTCCCGGTTATTTGTTGAGATTGAATAAAAAACAGATAATAACCAAGAAAAAATATTTCTACTGTTAGGAAAATGGTGTTGTCTAATCTTAGTTATGATCTTCTTGACATATTTAGCACATTTTGTAAACCACCATATGTCAAGCTATTCTCCAAAAGCCACTTCCACGGAGAGCACTTTTAATTCAAAAAGTTGAAATATTAAGTGAAATTTGTGCTGGTAAAATTTTGAAAATACTCAAGATATTAAGTATAGAGACAGCTAACTAGTTTTCTTCTTTTTTTTTAATGGCAGTGAGCAAAAGATATCTCACCATAGTGCCTTAAAGTCACTTCTAGTCCTGGGTAGCAAAAGGCACTACTAACCCATAACATGAACACAGAAGACGGGACATAACTATATTAACTTATTTAAATAGATAATATGTTTTCTTCAAGTCATTCAATTTCTGTCTTTATCGTAGCTCAGAGAGAACAATGCAGGTTTGTTGCTGTTGCTGTGCCTTTCTTTATGTAGAAATATTAATGGCTCTTTTTATTACAATCTTCCAGCTAGATATAACATAACTGCTGATGCTGGAGATCATGTGATCTCATGTCATAGCAAGCTCTCATTCTTAGACCTGCTCTGCTTAATTGTAGTGTTATGGCTGTTCACTGTAAGAGAAACAGTGGTGTTGGAAATTCTGCATGAATTCTGTGCAGTCAAGTACACTCATCTCATTTTCACAGCTTTTCTGGGCAGGTGACGTAGGACACATCAAGCCAAGTGCTCCTAGGTCTGGTATCACTGGCCAGTTGTCAGTTTTTCCCAAGGACCATCATGGGCAAGATCCATGAACAAGCTGGTAAAGGGTGGTGGGTCACAGCGGGGTAATGGTAATGTTCTACACAAGTTAAGGTCAAAATGACATGTGATTAAATTTAAATTTATTGCCATGTCTCCTAAAAGACAGGAAAATTACTTCAGGATGTTCTTTCAGTTAGAATAAAAAAATACAATTATTTGATTAAAACTACAATTATTTCCTGAGCATAGCAATAAGAAATGAAATTAACATAACAGAAACCCGTTTAACACATTAAAATAATAGTGCAAATAAAAACTGCTTTGTACACATAAAAAGATGAGTAGAAAGAATGGGTTATAATGAAAGTTATAAATTAAAACATAATTGAGATTCAGGAAGTCTCAAGGTGAATTATTACAAGAAGTTTGTCTGACATTGGAGCATGTGTTTCTATTTAACAATCATCATCCACAATTGCATATGACTATTTAAGCTCACATGAATTTGAGGAAAGACTCACATTCTTAATTTAAAATCAGCTAAATAATGTGTAAAGCCTTCTTTTTACAGCTTTGACTTTGGAACTGTCTGGATAGAAAACACAGCAAGAGTTTTTTGATTTTCAGAGGCACATTTAGTTTCAGAAGGTACTTTTGTAAAGTGTCAGGCTTTGGGAAAGTGATAAAACCAAGGATTTACATAAATAAAAGGTGGATGTAATATTTAGAGACTGATGATGGAAAAAGTAACAATGGATATAAATAGGGTCTTTCCAAGCATGTCTTAATTTTTCCCTTTTTCTTCATGACAAAAGAATATTTGAAGCGCAAAATCTGCTGGTGTACCAAAGTTACAAAATCATGCCTTAGAGCACAAAAGTTACAATTTTTGCTATTTAAAACAAATAGCACATTCCCTGTCCACAAAACTTCCCTTTGTCACCACAGACACATCTACCAAATTATATCTGTTTTCTAGATCTGCAGAGAAATATTTCTTTGGAGGAAGACATGCTGGTATCCTTCCTCTTCACATGTCAAATCATTTTAATTTCATCATTTACTGAAATCACTATTCTGGCATATCAGCCAAAATGAACTTCCCAGGGAATGCCACACTTGCATGCTAACAGAGATAAATAGAAGTATGAGAAAAATTACCCTGAAAGAAATTATAAGGAAACTGTATTTCTACTATGTCTAGCTCAAAGCATATTCACAGTCCAGTTAAGTGGATGTATTTCTAGTTGTTAAATACCATCAGGCAAAAGAAGGAAGAAAAAAAAAAGTAGTAGTGAAGAAGTAGCACAGAATTATTATGTAGGGAAATTAGTTAATTCCAGATGACAGTATCTTCTTGAAAAATAAGATTTACCTAATCTGACAAACAGATTTATGGCAAACACATTATAGGAAGAGTGTTTGTTTCCCATGTCTTGTTAAATTGTGGACAGTCTGGTAGAATCAGAATAAAAATTGAATTATTTTGCCAGAAAGATTAAAATTTGAGAAATTCATTAGCTATAGAAATCTGTCAGCACGGAAATAGTTATCTACATCAAAAATATCAGCATACTAGTCTCGTTACTGTAAATATTTATCACAGTGATATTTTAGTACTTACAATGATAGCAATATAATTAAAGAAATGTAAACTCCCAAACTCAGGGCTATTAGCAATTTGATTTTATGGTGCTTGGCAGAATAAAAGAGCAAATATTACACAAATTACACAACAAATGTCAATCTATTTCCTCTTGAGTACCAAAACATAGAGATGGTGTAAGACTGAAGAAAGCAGAAGAATGCCACACAGTAAGTTTTAATACTTTCCTAGTTTTGATGATAACAGGACTTAAGATTTTAAGGAATAAAGCAGATTTTGGGATGAAAGTAATTGTCACAGATGAAATATCTGGAATATGGAATCTGACCAGATACAGAATCTCAGAGACTGGAAAGTGACAGCTCTATACTGAAAATGTTCATTATCTTTTCTTTCTTCAAGTCAAGGTCCTTATCTAAAGGCTACTTAAAATTGTAGGAATACCACAGTAATAGTCACAAATGCACCTGTGCACAAGCGCAATTTTGTTATTCTCTAAAGACCATGAACATGATTACTCATGCACATTACACTTTCAGAATCTATAGTTTAGATTTTTTTTCCCCTTTGAGCATTCTCAAACTGTTGCTATTGGGTATTCAAAGTATTTAGACATCCATGGATCCTTAGGTTTTCATATCCCATTTAACTTGAACACTGGCCACCCAAATTTAAAACCAGTTCCTGAAATCTTCATTCACTGCAACATAGACCAGGAGTCACCACACTCTCTCAGGTGCAGCTTTTCCTGCACCTTAAATCTGGCGTTTGCTTCTGGGTATTGGTCCTGATCTCTAAGGTAGATATTTTATACCTAGAAAGGCAGTATCCTTACTGCCTATCTTGCGACAAACACTGCCTATCTTTTCTCCAGCTGCTAAAATGTTTTGTATAGCATGTGGTAGACCTGTATTTTTCCCCTGATGAAGTTAATACCCCTTTATTTGTCTCTTGGAAGGGAACCATAAAGACTTCTGTAGAGGAGTATTGAAGATCAGGTAGTGACTGTTCAAACTAAATTTCATTTATTTCCCACCTCAGTACTTTCGGCTCTCTTAAAATATGTACTGAAGATCAAACCCTTCATTTCCTAACCTGATGACACATCAGTATGGAACTCTTCCTCAGCTAATCAGCTTGATTCCATACTTAATAAGAGCTCGTGATAAATATACTGCATTTTAAGCAGATTCTTATACTTTTATGGCTTATTTCAAGTTCAACTTGCATTAAAGTAAAAATCTTAGAACATCTGAAAGATAACTGTGTTGTAAATACATATATAAGAATAACTATATTTTCTTTAATCATTAAATAGTTGCTTACTAGTCAATTGAGTTATACCAAACACAGCTTGATTACTTTATGAATAAATATGATTCTTAGGATATATACATATGCATATATGTATATATGTGTGTGTATATATACACACATATAAAAATAACTCCCACTCTATAAATGAGCATATATATGCAAAAGCAATATTTAACAACTAATTCAACAGAATAATTTTTTACCATCATCTAGCCAGAAGATTCAAGTCCTTGCATGCTGGTGATTTTCCCATCGTAGTCTTCTCAGATTTCAGTCAGTTCCTATATTTAGTCACTGAGCTTTGTTGTGTTTGATATGCCAGTGATTATTCCCTTGCTGTAATATGAAGAAAAGTTTTTTTACTTTTTGAATTTAATCTTTTATTCCTTTTGGCTGATTTACATGCTTTTATTTCTTTTAGCATTATTACTGTTCACATTTATCTTCTCCTTACACAGCAAACAAATATTTTGGCACTGTATTTGATCAGCCGCTTCCTGTCTACCTCACAAAAACATCACATTTAGAAGTATGAAAGATTAATGTACTTGAACCTGGAAATATTTTCTCTTTCTCTCACAATGTATTTGGGGTTTCTAGTCAAGAAACAAAACCAGTATAACTCCATTACTTTTTACCAGTATTTTATGGATTTCAATATTGGAAAGACATATTTGTTCTCTCTTCTAATGGTCTTGAGAGAAATTTGGGCTCCAAAGAAGTACTGTAAAAAATCAGTTATGAACAGAATCATGCTGCCTCATACATCCTTTACAAGGATGTCAGCTATTCACAAACTGGATCCGTGACTGTGTTTTACATGACTGTCAGTTTTGTTATATAACTTCTTAAGCATATTCTCTATTTCTGAGCACGTAATTTATGTACATGTCAAATTGACTTCTGTATCCCTATAATGGGCAAGGCAAATTTTTCAAGTAATTTGTCTTATCCTTACACACGAACCCTGATTTTTACATACAAATTATAGGACTTTTTTTGCTATTTCCACAGATGATTTCTTCCTGCATAATTGCTATTAAAATCATGTCTATTTCTAGCAGTCATTACTAGGAGGGATATTTTTTCTATAACTGCTTGCTTAGCAGAAAGTTGCTTCTGTGGTTGGGAGAGTTGCTCTAACTCCCAAACTCTTTTCATGGCATTAACCCGCACTTCTTGCTGGCATATGCTAAGCTCGGCCACCCTGGATAGCAAGGGACACTTCATAACCAGCTGCTCAGAAGCAGCAGCTTTTTAAACTATCTCTCAGTCCTGATTACTTGTAGTCAAAGGCAGGTTGGATGTGTCCCCATTAGCAGTCAATGCAACTGCTCAGCTCAGCTGTATGTTGCAAGGCCAAGCCCACATTTCAACTGAGCACATGAAGTATAGGGGCAACTAGAGCCCAAATAGCTGAGGCACATCCTTCTTATATTACTCTGAGTCTTGGCTTCAGCCTAAATCTGCAAGTACATTTTCCTTTTAGGTATGTGGTATATTAGGAAGCTCTTGTAGACTTTAAAGCATTTTATGTTATTGGAGTAAACACATTCTATTTGCTTTTATTATTATAAGGCTTTGAATACAGAAATTAAATCAGCTTTCCATTCCCTTAGTTGGACCTGAAACCATTGCATTTGCAAATATAATGTTCTTCATATGTAGCTCTGGGGTCAATTAGATAAGATTTCTCAGGTTACAGCAACAGACTCATTCTAATCAGTCTGCTTAGCCTCTAGAGGATTTTTCACTGTACTGAACCCCAGCATTCAGTCAGGAACCTCATAGATATAGCAGTCATGTGAGGTGAAAGAGCTAAAAATGGGCTTGTGCTCAATTTCTTTAATAATCACAATGGTGAATGACAAGTATTTTGAAATACTATTTTGTGCTTTTGTGCTAGACTGTTTTCCTGTAATCATTATTTCTGTGGCCACTTATGAAAGAGGCAAAAATAGAACTACAGCAAAGCAGCTCTTCTCTGTATATTTTCATTAATCTTGCTCTAGATCAAAAATTTACTTGCTTAGGTCTCAGTTTTGCCTGTGTATGAACTTAAAACTAATTCCTTGTCACATAACAGTTCACTGTATGACTGTATTCTTTTAGAGCACAAAAACTCTACTGGCTTTCAGTTTTCAAAGGAAAACTCTGAACCTATGTGCGTGTTATTCATAATCAGGGAAGACATCTTCATTAAAAATAGATGTCTAGTACAGGTGAATGAGGCAAAGAGTGTGATTGGCTGTTGCTGACATTTAGAAATACATTTAAGTAAAACCTACAGGCAGGTATATCAAAGTTTTTCCCTGCAGTCTAAATACAAGAAAAAAAAAGGTGTACCTTTGTCTTCTAACTAAATAGACATAAAAGCATAATATGGGCATTCATCCTGAAATCAATACAAATAATGTTAAATATGAGATATTTACTAAAGTAACTACATTTAGAGGAAATAAATCTGGAAAATTAATCTCTAGTTATATCAAAGCTTCTTTCTTTAATGTCTTATTTATAAACAGATACATAGCATGAAATACACTTGTTTCCAGGTTGGACATAAGCTTTTTAAAACTAATTAGAAGAAATTAGATTTCTTCATTTCTTTTCTAGAGTTCTCCTGTAACTCTATTGGTACTATTTTTCTTTACTGAAGCATTATTGACACTTGCATATTTTATAGCAAGAGTTTCATAATTCCTAGCAAATTCATGGCAGTTACATAAACTCCTACATTTGTGTTCACATTTATGGGCTGGGGGAGGAGTTTAGCAATAATGCACATCTGTTGCAACTTTTCAGAAATGTTTCAGACAGAAATACATTTTTCACTGGCATCTGTTTTGAAGATAAATTAAAAGAAATCATTGCTTCTCTTTGAAGATTATTCATCAATGTCTTTCCGTTCTGAATGGCCTTTCTTGTTGAACCTTGTAAATGTTCTTGACAGTTAATTGGGAAATGTTAACCAAAATTCTAACTTAACAAAGAGCTACAAACTATCCCACTTGTGAAGTTTTCAGACAGTCATCCTTGTGATTGAACTGTTTTTGTTTTAGTTTTTTTCTTTTTAACACACCACTTAGTAACAGTGCAGTGCTTACTTTGACTACTCAGTAAATGATGCTATCAAGGATTTTTCATCACTGTGATAAATAATAATTCTATTAAGTTCCTATAGAATATCAGATTAGTGAGCTATTAGCAAGCTCTGAACTGTTACCAGTTCAGTATATCTGACAAGTATCACAAAGCTTGATACAGAAAATGTATGGGTCTTGCTGCAGCTAGGAAAGGATTTCATTGTCACTGCACATGAAAACAGAAAGTGTCACATTTAGAGCTTTCGTTCTTGAAAATACATAAAGTATTTGGATATTTTTTCAAAGGTAATGAAGTAAGAGTGCCAGTGAAGGACAGCACTGAGCATGGTTTTTTTTAGCTCTCTATCTGATGAGATTTTGTTGCAGTCCCTTGGGGAAGAGCCTTGTGCCTCGTCGTCAGTGCAAATCAGATCGAGATCAACTCAGATCAGTGTATTTTATGACCCCAGATGCTGGCACTCCTGGGTGTCTTCTCATCACACAACTAGTGCACCTGTGTCTGACCTCCATATCTATAATCTTCTGCCTTCCACAATAAATATTTGGGGCTGATAGTTCCCTTTCCAACAGGCTCCACAGCTGGATTATTTGGCACCTTTAGATGGCACTCTATTTTCTTACTGCTCTTTTTACTGGCTTAGCTATTTAAGTGCTGCTTGTATGAAAGCTCGTACGTGATTACGTGTATGTCTGCAATGAAAACTTTATCCACTTTCCTGCCTTTTTGAATTAGACAAATCAGCAGAAAGGATATACCTGGAAGTCTTATATTTGGGCAATCTCTTAGGACAAATTGATAGATCCCAAGGACAGATCAAATCAGAATTAGAAATATATATAGAGGTAATTTAAGCCATTCCAGCTCCTTTCTGACTCACATCACCAAAAACAAATCAGCTGCTCAACTGTAGGACTTTTTTTTTAAACTGCAGACACAGTATGAGGAATATTCATCTTTTATGGGACACAACTTCAACTCCTGGTCTTCTAGCCAAGCAATGAAAAGTGGCATGTGCTTATTTTCCTAAAGTTTTGGAATGTTTGGGTGAATCCATGTCTGTGGATTCACAGTGGAACTGAGATTTTATGATACCTCATGCCATCAGGTGTGGCATGAGGTACATTTGTGGGCATATTTATGGTGAAAGGCCTTCTGGAATACGTTTGGAGATCAGTTCAGTTGAGAAAACCAGAACCTAACAGAGGTTATTTCTTGTTGTTGCCACATATCCAGCAAGATGTCTCTAGTAAGCTGTCACTAGACCAGTAGCTGGACTTTGCCCTGGAGGAAATGAGTTGCCTCATTCCAAAAAAGAGATGCTGGGCAGAAAGCAATGTTTGTCAAACTGTCAGACAACTGGGATCCATCGGTGAATAGCAGAGCCAAGTTTTTGTTGATGTAGACATTTGAAAAATAACATTTCTTTGGATGTTTGGCACAGTTTGATAAAATTTCAAAATGAGATGTCATGCTGGCACTGCAAGAACAACGTTTTCAAAAATATCCAGTGGCTGCCTTCAAATGATCTTTCTAAAATATTGAACAACTCAAAAAGGCTATTGTTAGAAGCTTGCTATTTTAAGCTGGATCTAAATTTATTGCATCTATATCAGTAAATTTTACATTAAAGCAATATCTATTATAAGCACAAAGATCCTGTGTATTAAAGTAGGTAAATTCTATTAAAGATATTTTATTCTTATTCAGAAAAATATTTCTTAACATTTTTATCTGACTACTCTCCTTCAATCTGCATTTATGTTATTTTTGTGTGTCTGATTTTCATCCTTCCTAATTTTTTTTTTTCCCCTCAAAACTATACAAGGAAAAAAGTACACTTAAAATGTGATCTAAAAATGGCAGTCATAAGTATTTTTTCATACTCTGACAACCTCCATTTGAATAGCTAGTTATAGATTAATCTTTTACATATCAAAAGGAAGAAAATAAGTATTCACCATCCATATGCATACCTCTATATTTTTCTTACATTATCCAGACATCTATCAAATCATTTCAGTATCATGATCATAAAAACTCTTACAGTCTAACCTAAGAGAGTTACAAGTCAAAATCTAAAACTACAGGATTTTTTTCCAACAATATCTTTTTGTATAAACTTATAGGTTGAAATCATTAAAAAAGGTTTTGCAAAAAAAAAAAAAGATAAAGTCTTCTAATACGGTTTTAACACCTTTTTTAAAAAAAACTGTGTTTTTAAAATCTAAATATTTTAATTATTTAGGCAAGCTAGAAAAGGAAATATGCAAATTCTACTTGCTCGTACAAAGCAGGTCATCTTTCAAGGATATTCATCAAGCTCAAAGGATACTCATTTCTCTTTTGTATAGTTCAGAAAACAAGAATTACATTCCTTTAAAAAATATAAAGTCATTGTTTGCACTTTTATTGAGTACATGTAAAATGCTACAGAAGCAAATTTTTTTTCATTCCCATTGTACATAGGTGGCAAATGATTGCCAACTGTGCTCTCAGGCAGTGAAGAATTTACACAGAATGACTAAAGGAAAAATAAAGCATTTGTAATATTTTATCAGAAGGAATTTAATCACCTACCACCTTGCGTCTGTCTAACATGGCACTAAGTATCTTTACCACTTCTTTGGTTCTTTCGGTTGGCTCACATCTTGAAAAATAACTTTTCTTACTTCCTACTGATGCTAGAATTAAGTCTTATTTATCTTCTGGTTCATCTGCATTATTAATATCATCTATAGCTTTTGTACTATATTAATTTTGTGTATTATTTTAGGTATTTAGGCTTTTAGTGTTGTTAGAATAATAGTTATTTAACAGTTATATGTTTACATTTTTCTTCTGTTATTCCAGATAAAGATTGAGATTTTCTAAATCAATTTTGAATGGACTTTAATAGGTATTTAAAGAGCTCAATCTTTCCAGTACCATAATTTTAACTACTACTTTCTTAAAAAAGAAAGAATAGAGGAAATATCTGAACTCTCAAAGCTGTCTAAAATTGATGTTCGGAGTAGCTGTGTGGAGTGCAGGTGAGATGATGCAGAAGAGGAGGTGTATGGGTAAGCATATGTCTCTACACCACTAACAGAACTGGATTCACTGCAATCTCTTTGGACAGAGGTCGTGTATACAAGATGATCTTATGCACAGGAGGAGAGCTAATATAGCTTTTCCTACAGACCAGAGTTTGGCATTGAAATTTGAGGGACCGGGGTGGGGGGGCAGTGGTGGCTGGGGGGCGGAATAAGGATTTGAGGCATTCACCAGTCCTCACTGTTCTTTAGCTAACTTACCTTCCTGATTAATGTGTGAGGTCTTTTGAGCACCATTCGAATGTCCTTTAGTCTTACTGTATAGATATCAAGAGGTGTAACTTGAGTATTATGAAACCTTCTGGGACCTGGTATTCAAAGACAATTTCACTGGTTTTGTGACAGCTAACTCCCACTTGTTGGCGAGGCTCACGGCTAACTAACCATTAACGTTTTCATGTTTTGAGTGCACAGAGCATGGTCATCCAGGGTTTCTCTTCAAGAGCAAAAGATTCAGTGATGTCCTGTCCTTAGCCATTCTCAAGAAACAGTAGGAAACAATCTCTCCTGCCTCTCCCTACATCCCCCACCCCCTAAAATGTTTGCACAATCTACTTCCGGCAAAGAATGTGGCAATGTTTTATAGAAAACGTGGGATTTAGTGAAGCCAAATTTACAGATTATTGGAGACTGTGTAATCCATTATGCATAACAATAAAAAACACTTATGTACAAAAATGTAGTAAATTGTACTAGTATTTTTTAACAAGAATATTCACTATTGGGAATTCAGTTATGAATCCCCACAAGGTAACTTTCAAACTGTGATTTTAATTTGATGTATAGAATATATTAGAGAAAATAAGATCTCACTATCATGCAAGAAGTCTAATATATTATTGTCAGCTCCAGCACAGGATGTGTATTGAAACAGAAGCTGCATGCCAAGATACTCGCTGCCTTGGCACTGCCCCATGCTCTCTGCTGACTGTAATAAAAATATGCAAGCCTTGAATCTTGGCATTTCCTGAAGCCTGGTTCCTACAGCCCTGGGACTCCTGGGGGGACCCCACTACCTCCAAGCAAGAGTATCCTCATTCTCAAGTCCCACATCCTACTGCTACCTGTCAGGTTGCCCATGCTTTCACTAATTTACCAGGCAGGACGAGCTTATCATTTCAGCCCAGGCACTCGTTCAATGAGCTCAAAAGCTTCCTAATTGGCTCAGCTCCATCTTCACCTTTTTTGCTCCTTGAAAGTCTCGCTAGACCTACTAGAGGTAAAGTCAAAGGCCTTCCTGCAGTCAGCCTCTATATTAGCCTTGAAAAGTGACCCCTGGAAATGTTTTAGCAGCTAAGAGACTGTGAGTGTATAAATATTTATACTACGCCTTGACATATCTTTAAATATAACTTGTATTTCTGTACTCCGATAGATTATCTCAGGTCTTCCCTGATTTAAAGATAGGAATGTTTCTTATCCTTGCCTAACAAAAAGTTTCAGCAATAAATAGAGCAGGAAATATATGTGGTGATTCATTGTTGTCAATCAGAAAACAAAGATTTTGGCAATCACAGAATGATTAATTCCTCACCTGCAGTTCACCGAGATGAGACTGTTGTGGCAACATGCTAATGTAGTTTCCTTGCAATCTCCTTCCACAGCATAAATGCTCCTCAGGTTTACATATATGGTACTATGTTCATACAACTCATTTTCCTCAAGGAAATAAGCTTTGTTTTATATATGACCGAGATTGGAATCTGATGAAAAACACACAGAGAAAAATAGAAATTAGTCTATTGACCAAATGTTTCCACTGACCCAAAATCAAATGTTTCATAACACTTTGTCACTTTGTTTGTTAGGTTTCTAAAATTGGTAAGTGCAGTCATTCACATATATGGAGCTTAACAGATTATTAGGTACCCACATTGTATATCAATAGAGAGGTATGTTGGAATAATACTTACATTTTCATATGAATGTATGTATAGGTGCACCTTCACATCGATATCCTTTA